>JAJAGP010004397.1:0-50627 GCA_025084515.1 Ancistrus triradiatus | reverse complement strand
ACAACCAATGATTTATAAAGAAAAATCATGAAAATTATCAGGGGTGCCCAAACTTTTTCATACGACTGTATGAACCAGTTAAAGGACACTGGTTTATCAAGAAGGCACAGAGCCTAAGAAATACTATGGCTAATTCTAGATTCTAATTTACAGCCTATCTTATAAATGATATCAAGACAAACACATTTCTTTGAAGCCATTTCCCTTAGGACAGTCTACTTTTGAGCATTTTTAAGTTTATAGACTGAGTGAATGTCATATGATGTCTGCAAAGGGGGATATCTTCCAAGATTCCCAAGTCCTAATGTGACTCACATTGGATTTAAGGATTTACTTCTGACAGGAGAACAAGCTGCAATATGTCAAATATCTTTTCACAGACTGTAAAAATGCTGGGTCCTGTCTGCAGTCTTAGCATCCAGTCTTGATGTCAGTGCATCGTTTTAACTGCATCCATACAAATAAAGCACTGTGACAGATGTGATCTGGGCAAAGAATGAAATCTTGTAATACAAAGGAGCTCAGTGCAGACTCGATTCCATAACTGGGAGGGACTCCACTCATGTAATGCAGTTCTGATTAATAGTGCTGGAAGGATGTGTTCACATGTTCAGCGTTCAGTCTGACTAATGTGTTATGTCCAGTTAATGTGTCTCAAATCACTTTCTAACAAACTTTAGTGTCAAGGGAGTTGTTTTTTCTCGCCGCACTTCCTGGTGAGGGTCACATGATCTATTGCCAGTACAGGGCTAGCAGGGTTTATTGTGCAGCACTACATGCTTCCCCCAACCGACTTCCCCCTACCTCAGACACAGTCAACTGTGCCAGCACGTAATGCTCGACCCAGTCAGAAGGCGCCGCTGGGACTTGAACCCAGTTGGGCTAGCATCTTTTTTTGTCCGATTTTCATGGACGAAAAAAAAAAAAAAACAGATGTCAAGTCTTGAAAAAGCACACACATATATATTAATGCCGTCCTTCACACAGAGTCTGAAACCAATGGACTGCAACACTGTGTAAATTTTTTCATTGGAGACTGTTCTAATTTCTGCATTGCTCAGATGCGTTAATATCAGGCTGACCAATCAGAGCTCCGTTGTCAGGCAGAACAGCTCATCCTGCAAGTACAAGAGCTTATATTATCTGACAAACAACACGCTGACTATAAAAACATGGATATTGAAGAAAATAGCTGGCAGAATATAGCTAAAAGGCTGGAGAATGATGGTGATTAACCTCACAGTGACTGTATGGAATGTTTTCTTGTTTATCCAAGTGCATTCTAGTCTGTGCATGCCCACAAATAACACAAACTACAGCTTCCTGCACTAATCTTCATTCGGGTCTTTGTTTTTTTTAAGTTGACAAGTGAAAACGAAACGGCAAAACCTGAGTGAAACATTAAGAGAAGGGATATTAAAGAAAGCAAAAGTCGACAGGAAGTTTTCAGGGTGTTTAGACAAAAAACGCAGCACACTTGGTGTGAAGAGCACAATACGTTAAAAATCGCATCCAAATTTTTTTGGTGCAAAAAAACGTACTCAGTGTGAACAGGCCTTCAGACTGCTTTACTAATTAAAAAAAATAATCAAATTCAGTTTAAATTTAGTATATTTTTATGTTTTATCCTCTGTGTAATATCAGGTCACCACTGGTCAGTATCAGATGTAATTCAAATAGCATAGGAATGGTGCCATGCATGACACAAGGACCCAGCCACAAACCTGAGGAGTGCTGAAACTCGGAAGCCTTTGTCGCAGTGGAAACATCCAGGAAACACACCTCCGGAAACAAACAAAGCCCAACCCAAACATTCAGAGCTAGGAAACAAACCACCTGGACCTGTACTTAACTGCAGTGCCAGGAACCAAAAGCAACTAAAACCTTGCCTTGCCATAGGCAGGATATGAATCAGGGTGGTGCACCACTACAAAGCAGCGCACTATCGCTTAACTACTCTGCTTCATTCACAGCCTCTGGTGCGGTGAGATTTCAAATGCATTCAAAGCTGCATTCTGTCTCGTGCCACTGTAAAAATCCAGATATGGGTTTCCTGAGGTCTTTCCTTCTCGACAGGGGTTCCCAAATCTAAGTGCTCCCCAGAGTGGGGGAACAGCACCAGCTTGGGTGCTTGGGTATTGCACAGCTCTGGGCTGTGTGTGTCATGTGTAGCACTGACCAGGTTTTATATTACACTCTGTTAGATCAAAAACCATATGTATTAATAACACCAACATAACATATTATGTGTGTTTGCTTATCCCAGAAGTTGAATCAGTTCATCTGGACATAAGGTTTTGTGGGAGAAGCGTTTCATCACTCATCTAAGTGACTTCTTCAGTCTCAGCTAGTTGGAAAACTTGCCCAATCTTATATACAGCACATGTGCATAACAACTGATACCTGCACCATTGCATAACAATATGCAGATTACCAAATCCATTAATGACAATGGCCACGTGTGCCATTCACACAGGATTGGGGAAGGGCTGCGATGGTTCAGGGACGGATGTTTCCTTTTTACAAAAATGGCTTCTTTTACTCCATGTTCAAACCATCGTTCCTCCCTATCAAGGATCTGCACATCTTCATCCTTGAAAGAGTCTGTAGGTGGGTGTAAACCGCAGAGTCCTGACCTGTAGAGGTAGGTCTTCTATGTTGTGCCATCTGTTTTGCCAGTGGCTGTTTGGTGTCCACGATGTACAATTCCTGGCAATATACTGTGGGACTGTGGACTGTGGTAACCTAGTGGTTAAGGTACTGGATTCTGGACCAGAAGGTTGAGGGTTCAAATCCCACCTCTGCCAAGCTGCCACTGTTGGGTCCTTGAGCAAGGCCCTTAACCCACAACTGCTTGGATTGTAAGATTGTACCAATTGTAAGTACCATTTTAGATTTATCATCATAACTGGGCCACTTAATGTCGATGTGCTTACTTCACATTCTATTCAAACTTTGACTCCATGACTTTAGTTCGCTCTTAGATTTATCATCTACGCCGCCCAAGGAGGTTGGGTACCTTTTTGAGTCTTGGTCCTCCCAAGGTTTCTTCCTAGAACTAGGGAGTTTTTCCTTGCCACTGTCGCCCTAGGCTTGCTCAATTTGAGATTGGACGTAGTTATTAGGAGATAATCTAAACTTGTAAAGTTGCTTTGAGACAATGCTCCATTGTAAAAAGCGCTATATAAATAAATCTGACTTGACTTGACTTAAGTCGCTCTGGATAAGGGCGTCTGCTAAATGCTGTAAATGTTGATTTACACAAACTTACAATGGTAGCGCAATGGTAGCGTGTCTGACTCCAGATCAGAAGTTTGCGTGTTTGAATCACGCCGGGGACAGTACGTGCAGCCTAGGGCTTTGTTCATGCTTGCAATTTTGTTGTAGGGACTGTGGTAGCCTAGCGGTTAAGGTACTGGATTCTGGTTGATATGACAATGGCCACGTGTGCCATTCACACAGGATTGGGGAAGGGTTGCGATAGCGACGTATATACTTACATTTACAGCATTTAGCAGACGCCCTTATCCAGAGCGACTTACAATTGGTACAGTCTTACAATCCAAGCAGTTGTGGGTTAAGGGTCTTGCTCAAGGACCCAACAGTGGCAGCTTGGCAGAGATGGGATTTGAACACTGGTCCTTCTGGTCCAGAGTCCAGTATCTTAACCACTAGGCTATCACAGTCCCACAACACTAGACAAGGCACTAATCCATTGTAGGGCACACACACTCAATAAGGGTGGGTATCGGAAAGAACTTCACGAAACAATATTCGTGACGATACCATTATATCACAATACATTATGATACAATGCATATTGCGTTATATTGCGTCAGAACTCAGACTGGGATCGAACCTAGGACCTTCTTGCTGTGAGCCACTGTGCCACCAAGGAGAACTGTGGTCGTCATTGTGGTCTAAACACTCATGACAATGTTTAATATTGAAAGCAAGAACATTTCCACACACACAATGCTTTGAGATCTCACAGGACTGAGACTAAACAGCTGTGTGGCGATAAGAAAGCCATTCATTAGTGAGTCTAATTGGAATCAAAGGCTTCAGTGTGTTAGGGAGCATAAAATTAATCTCTGAAGCAATGAGAAAAGGTCATGTGGTCTGACGAGTCCAGATCTACCCAAATCCAGAGCAACAGGCACATCTGGATAAGAACGGAAGGCACATGAATCAATGCACCGATCATCCCCTTCGCCAACTGTACAAGCCTATGTAGATAATGTTATGATGTGGTGTCGCTTCAATTGATCAGTCCCAGGCACTAATATGTAATATTGGATAATTTTCCCTATAAATAAATGACCAAGTATAATATTTTTGTCCCATTTGTTTAACTGGGTTCTACTTTATCTACTTTTAGGACTTGGGTGAAAATCTGATGAATGCTTTAGGCCATATTTATGCAGAAATACAGAAAATTCTACAGGGTTCACAAACTTTCAACCACCATTGTATGTGTGTGGTGAGAGGGGAGGGCTCAAAAATTATTCTTATCTACAAAACTGCACTGCAGAAAACGTTTGGGCACCACTGTGTAATCGGTATGTTAGTTTTATATTGTTATTTTATAATATTTTTGTCCATGACCCAGATTATGTGTTTATAGAAATTTTTATCCGCCTTTAATACATCTTCTAGGGGTTATGATGACATAACCAGTGTGGGTTACTAAATTTCCTAGAAATCCCTATTATAAAATGTTTAGTGCCATTACCGCTGACAAACAGCCTGAGCATCTTTCATGGTGTTTCCTGCTGACAAGATATCGTCGGGGTCAAACGTCATCATTGCCTGCATTTCCAGAATGGTGGCGTATGTGAGCGAATGATA
Source organism: Ancistrus triradiatus (assembly GCA_025084515.1). Taxonomy (NCBI): domain Eukaryota; kingdom Metazoa; phylum Chordata; class Actinopteri; order Siluriformes; family Loricariidae; genus Ancistrus; species Ancistrus triradiatus. Next base: position 45,776 of record JAJAGP010004397.1, on the reverse strand, counting down.
CATGCTGTCCTTAGTCCTGGCAGAGAACACAGAAAGAAAAATATGTTTGATCTATTTATAGCACGACAGCACTTAACCATATGACTCACCCACAATAAGCAATGGACCGATCAAGAGAACTCGACTGAATAGAGCAAAGCCTACTAAGACTGGGCAGTGTGTGAAATTAGAGCCAACAGAGCTCTCTAAAATGACGTCTTTATTTTCAAATCCTGTTTAAAAAAAAAACACAGACAATGGCCTAAAATGATCAAAGTGGGTGTGCTACATCTTCAGGTAAGCTTATAATTTGCACTTACACTATTAATGTGGAACTGCATGTTAATCCAAGTGTTCCATCATTACCCTGCCGCTTGTTGGGTTTATTTATTTAAAAATTAGGCCAGTGTGAATCTGGGAGAATGTGACACTGCAGGTCCAAAATACTCTGAAGCAGGATTACTGGCTAGGCCGGTTTAGCCTGGCTTGAAACAAAGCTGGACTAATTCTCATAAGGTTAGACACACAAAGGAATGCTGAAAGTCTGCATGGCTCACATTTCACCCCTATTCACAAAAACCATCAGATACAGTGTTGGTGTAGTCTGAAAGTAATACACACAAACACATTTGTTTATTCATGGTGGGATGTTGAAAGTAACGTTGTCGTTTCTTAGTTTGGATGCTCAATGGGACCATTCCTGGAAAGTCTGACATGAATTAGTTCAAGCATACAGCTTACTCTAAAAGGCTTGCTCTAGTGGCAATTTGCTAGCCCACCACAGCGGTGACCTGGGTTCGAGTCACGGTGATGCCTGTTGGCCAGGTCAAGCATCCATCTGAGGTTGATCAAGAGCTACAACGGCACACCCAGACAGGTTCCAGAGCCCCTGCAACCCTGATCAGGAAAAAGCAGGATTAAATCATGAAAAACTGTTGAATCCATTGTTGCTTGGGTGGTGCAGCGGCTATTTGGTAGCGCTTCAGTGACCCAGGTTTGAGTCCTTACAGGGTCTTCTGACCAGATCACGGCCGATGTCACAAACTGAAGGAGGAAGATGCGGCCGGTCAGATTGATCATCCCCAGCAGTAACAACAGCAACCCCTGCTGGCCCTGCAATGAACTGCCATCCCACCTAGTGTGCCCTTAGAACAAATAATGTTTCATTTTTACACTCTCTGACATTAGAAACATTTCCATCTTTTCAGAGTAATTAAGACAATCCAGGAAATCACATTGTAGGATTTTTAAAGAATTTAATTGTAAATTATGGTGGAAAATAAGTATTTGGTCAACAACAAAAGTTCAACTCAATACTTTGTAACATAACCTTTATTGGCAGAGGTCAAACGTTTCCTGTAAGTCTTCACCAGGTTGGCACACACTGCAGCTGGTATTTTGGCCCATTCCTCCATGCAGATCTCCTCTAGAGCAGTGAAGTTTTGGGGCTGTCGCTGGGCAACATGGACTTTCAACTCCCCCAAAATTTTATATGGGGTTGAGGTCTGGAGACTGGCTAGGCCACTCCGGACCTTGAAATGCTTTTTACAGATCCACTCCTTGGTTTGCCTGAGCCGTGTGTGTTTGGGATCATTGTCATTCTGGAAGACCCAGCCACGTTCCATCTCCAATGCTCTCACTGATGGAAGGAGGCTTTGGCTTAAAATCTCACGATACATGGCCCCGTTCATTTCTTCCCTTAAGACGGCATCAGTCTCTTCCCTGTCCCCTCTGCAGAAAAACAGCCAAAAAACCATGATGTTTTCACCCCCCATGCTCCCACAGTAGGTATGGTGTTTTCTTGGGATTCACCCTCAGCATTCTTCTTCCTCCTCCAGGTTGAGTTTTTTTTACCAAAAAGTTTTCTATTTTGGTTTCATCTGACCACATGATATTCTCCCAATCCTCTTCTGGATCATCCATATTCTCTCTGGCAAACTCCAGACGGGCCTTGACATGTACTAACTTAAGCAGGGGGGACACGCCTGGCAGTGCTAGATCCGAAGTCCCTCTCGGCGTAGTGTGTTACTGATGGTAACCTTTGTTACTTTGGTCCCAGCTCTTCTGGCAGGTCTTTGGTCCCTCCTCTGCAGTCTTCATCAGATCCCTTCGTGTTGTAGTTCTGGGATTTTTGCTACACTGTTCTCATGATCATTTTGACCCCCATGGGATGAGATCTTGCGTGTGGCCCCAGATCAAGGGAGCTTATTAATGGTCTTGAAACGTCTTCCATTTTCTTACAATTGCAGCTCCCACAGCTGATTTATTCACACCAACCTGCTTGCCTATTACAGATTCACTCTTCTTTTGGAGGTTGGAGTCTGACTGTTTGAGGCTGTGGACATGTGGGTCTTTTATGCAGATAGCGAGGTCAAACAGGTTCCATTAATACAGTTAGGAGTCTTGGACAGAAGAGCTTCTTAAAGAAGTGGTTATAGGTCTGTGAGAGCCAGAAATCTTGCTTGTTTGTGGGTGACCAAATACTTATGTTCCACCCATGATTTACAGTAAATTCTTTAAAAGTCCAAAATGTGAAATCATTTTGTCTCTCATAGTTGAAGTGTCAACCTATGATTAAAATGACAAAGACCCTCTCTCATGTTTTGTAAGTAGAAGAACTTGCACAATCAGTGGCCCTGACTTAAATCTTTTTTTTGCCCCACTGTATCATTACCTAGACATGAAACAGTCTCTGGTTTGGTGAATGATATTTTTCTGATAACATACTCCTTACCATACAATATATGAATAAATACTTTTGTATTCATGTATATTATTTTTTTGATTATATTAGGCTTTTTAAGTACAGACAAAACCTTGAACAAAAACGCAGACTATCTGTCCCCCTCTGAAAGTTCAACCCGGCAAATGCATACATTGTACAACTGCGTCACATTTAAGCCTCCCATAAATCCGGCACTGCCGTGGTGTAAAGCATACCTTTGACAATTATTCCTGTTGACTGGAACGGGGGGTGGACTCTCAGATCATTGAGTGAACAAAAACCATTACGTAACCATATGAGCTTACGCCTGCTTCAGTTTTAGCAAGTTACAACAGCTAACTAAACAAACACATCACTTCACATAGCAGTATTTCCCCTTCTACTCTCAAGTCTGAATACCAAGTCTTCAAACCCAGCACCATAGGTCAGGCACTCTTGCAACAGTAACTACTGTCTCACCAGATCATGCATTGTTGGATGTGAAGCAAGGCTTTAAGGGAAATGTGGAAACTCATTTGCTAATAAGGTCTTGAAACATTCCTTTCTAATAAGAATATTTTGTGAAAACAGCACTTAAAAATACAATTGTTGGAAGTTTGGGAAAATACCATAAACAACATGTTGAACTCATAGTATTCACTTGTAATTTGTCCTATATACATGCAACAGTGTGTGCACTCAAGGCTGCATTTTAAAATGTGTTCATCAAAATGAAAAGACATTAACACAACCTTGATAGGGTACAAATTTAAATACGACATTCTGCATTACTATGTTTGCTGAAGTGAAGATTATTGGAAACAATTCTATATACATACCTACTACAGACTTGAGATTGCATATAATGTTTCTTGTGATGACCCTCTCATGCAGATGGTGTTTCTCTCATTCCAGCCAAAATTACTGCACGTTTAGCAGTGATGTGAGGTTTTTTCTTTGCATACATAACCAGTATACAAGCAGTACTATCAATGTATCTGTGGTCTTCCAGATCTTTTGACTTGAACAGTTTCCCTTAACTTACAATTGTTATTGACATTTCATACATGGAAACCATGAATAGCACACAGTGGAGGCTAAATGTCTGAGACCACAAGAGAAAATGCTTCTATTCCGCATTATCCTTAAATTTAATAAAATGTTTTACATTACCAATCATACACCCAGCGCAATAATTTTTGTAAAAAGATGAATGTATCAATTTCTGAATGTATCAGTATTTGGTAAGGTCCCCTTTGTTCAACAGGTCTGTGCAAAATCTGAAAGTATGTTAACCCCAGATGATTTAACTATATACCATTCTTGCAATGTTACAAAATAGAATGTGTTCAAGTGGCCCCATAAATGTTCAATGGGGTTTAAATTTGGTAACTGAAGAAAAGTCCATGACAATCAGCACTCTTTGGGGTGCTGCAAAGCTTTGGGGGTAATTTTGGATCATTATCCTGTTGCAGTATGAATCATTTACATTACATTTACATTTACACCATTTAGCAGACGCCCTTATCCAGAGCGAGTTACAAGTTATACAATCTTACAATCCAAGCAATTGTGGGTTAAAGGTCTTGGTCAAGGACCCAACAGTGGCAGCTTGGCAGAGGTGGGATTTGAACCCTGGACCTTCTGGTCCATAGTCCATTACCTTATCCACTTGGCTACCACAGTCCTCATTCGCCACAAAGATTTAAACATGTATTTGAACTAGTGGGCGCAGAACTTTGGCCCCTGCTGTATATGTGACAGGGGAACTTCTGGAGTGTGTCATGTGCCATAGAACAAAAACCCATAGTGAGCCGGGACTTAAGAACACACACATACAATCCCTGGTCTTTTTCTGTACCCAGTCCTATCTAGATTTGGAACACCAGGGTAGTTCAGTACTGTGAACCAGCGCTTTACTACTGACTCACCCTGGTTCGTGGCAAGGGATCTCGATGAATAAAAAGATATAGATTCCACTTAGAGATAAGGAGCTGATGTAATGCAGACCAGGGGTGCTTCCATCACAATATCATATAGCTTTCCACTGCTTTCTTTTTTTTCAGATCCTTAGTAGTTTGCTTAGAGAAGCCCATGGCTGATAAATGTAATCACAACCTTCTCAGTGAATTTATTAAGCTCTAAAAAGGGTCTTTTGCATATACCAAATTTAATGTGTCATTTTTCCAATATGTTAAACTCAGCAAATAAACATAAATAATGAATAAAAATTTTCAGAAATGTCATATTTAATTTCTCATAAATATGAAATACACAGATGAGCCATAACACTAAAACCACTGACAGCTGAAGTGAATAACACTGATAGTATGATGTTCTGCTGGGAAACCTTGTGTCCTGGCAATCATGTGAAACCTACTTTGACACAAACCACCTACCTAAACATTGTTGCAGACCCATTGTTGCCACAGTAAAAATTGTTCAGGAATGGTTTAAAGAGCATGACAATGAGTTCAAGGTGTTGAGTCCTTGAACTCATTGTGTCCAAATGCTCCAGATCTCAATCTAATCGAGCATGTGCTGGGCAAACAAGTCTGATCTATGGAGGCCCCAACTCGGAACTTACAGTACTTAAAGAATCTGCTGCTAACATCTTGGTGCTACAGGGCACCTTCTGAAGTACTGTGGAGTCCACGGAAGGTCAGAGCTATGGCAGCATGAGGAGAACCTACACAATATTAGGGAGGTGGCTTTAATGTTAAGTTCATATTTATTGTTTACACCTGTAGGTGTATCATCCAAATAAAGGTCCTTCCTCACATACATTTTTGGAGAGAACTACAAAGCATCACCATAAAACAGACTCTGTCTTTCAACAAAGTTGTGTTAATGGATCTGAAAGTAACCGAAATACTGGAACCTGAAAATGGTTGAAATATCAAATGCAGGCTAGAGACTTTTCTCCATGTTTATCACCTCTTTAGTTACAAAGCTAATGGTTACACAATGAAGCAAAAAGCGTTTTTTTGTGACTAGACATGAATGCTTTGCCACTAAAGTCGCCTGAATCAGTTTTGCTCCCCTACCTTCATAGCTATTTTGTTACAGATCATTTGACACATTAAAAATGATGACTGTGAATGTGCTCAAGGATATGTGGCCTCGCCCACCCACCACATTACGCTACACTATAACTTCGATTGCTCCTAAGCAGCAGCCTTTGTGAAAAATCTCTTTTGTTTTAGCTCTCGTTTGTGGTCAAACTGCTAAAAGACCATTGAGATTTCACTACCACGTGTGGGCTTGTTGTAGCCCACAATGGACCAGAACGTCCAGTGTTCAAATCCCACCTCTGCCAAGCTGCTATCGTTGGGTCCTTGAACAAGACCCTTAACTCACAACTGCTTGAAAATCATAAAATCATATCAGTTGTAAGTCGCTCTGTAGAAGGGCGTCTGCTAAATAACTAAATGTAAACTATCATAAACACCATCACTTATTACATTAGGTCAGCCAGTGGTGAGCTACAGTAAAGATTAAAAACCTGACCTGCTATGACTTGTGTTCTATTTTACTTGATTTCTGTCCAGATATGTTAATCTTCTAGTCGATTGCATGCATGTGTGAGCGCTTGTGTCTATGACACAGCAGTTAATGTTGGTTATGTTCGAAAAGACTTTCCTAGGGCAAGACAAATCCCTTTCTATAACCCAGACTAAAAGCTGTAACACAGCAATTATCCTCGAGATCGTCTGACACGGCCCAGCCTGTGCCAATTTCAACAATGTGATGCAGATTTTGTTTTACTGCAGGGGGAAAACCAAAATGATTCCACAAAGGCAAGTGGCAAACCACACTTAACTCGTTAATCATTTGTGGGTTTGACTCACAGGGAAAACTCAAGAATTGTGTACTGTCACATGGAAATAAAGCTGCTGGTGCTTGGGTGGCACAGTTGAATGCATTAGCCCACCACTGTAGGGACCCGGGTTCAAGTCCTGCAGCTGGGTTGCACAACACATGCATACATGATTGGTTGTGTCGGAGGGAGGTGTGGTCGATCCCCGGTGCTGTAATAGCAAACCCTATCCAGCCAGGTGATGGACTACCATTCCATCCAAGGCACGCTTATGTCTGCACCTTGTGTTCCGGCTTTAGGCCAGAACCTCCTGTAACCCTGACTAGGAAGAAGCAGTGTTGAATGTGAAAATAATAAAGAAATAAATAGATAAATAAAAACATAGCTTACAGCCATGTAAGAAGCAAGGACCAGACTGCCTGCTGGGGAGTAATGACTTGTATTGACGACCAGCTCAGAATTACAATACACCAGCTAGCCAAAACATTTTGACCACTCTCAGAGCTTCACATATTAAGGTCTGGGATATATTAGGCGGTGAGCAAACAATCTATTCTCACAGTGAAAGTGTTGGATGTGGGAGAAGTGATCAACCATTAAGCCCTCAGTGACAGAGCATTATAGCCAGGAAATGGGTGGGTTAGCAGCAAAGCCTGTGGGGTTCTCATGGTCAAGGATGGTGAGTAACTACCAACAACGGTTGGAGGAGGGTAAAACCAGTAAACCGCTGACAAGGGATTAGGCACCAAAGGGTAATCAATGACAAGAGCAACTAAGGCTATCCTGTCTGGTCCGAACCTAAAGAAGGGTTATGTAGTAAAACTGCATAGCCAAAGATGGTCAAGGTGTTAACCATGCTTTACCTCTTTCTTCCGAAGTTTCTACAATAGGCATGTGAGGATTTATTATGGCCCTTGAAGCAATGGAAAGAATGGCCACAGGTAGGTAAAAAAGTATTAGTCAGCCATGATTGTGCAAGTTCTGCTAATTAGAAAAATGAGAGGAGAGACGTCTGGTTCCTTTTCATCATAGGTTACACTTAAACTATGAGAGACAAAATGAGAAAAAAAAAATCAGGAAATCACACTGTAGGATTTTTAACAAATTGAACTGTTATATTATGGTGGAAATGGAAAAATACGTATTTGGGTCAAATAAAAACAAAAGTTCAACGCAATGCGTTGTAACATAACTTTGTGGCAATGACCGAGGTCAAACGTTTCCTGTAAGTCTTCACAGGTTGGCACACAAACGTAAGCTGGTATTTTGGGCCATCTCCATGCAGATCTCCTCTAGAGCAGTGATGTTTTGGGCTGTCGCTGGGCACACAGACTTCAACTCCCTCCACAAATTTCTTATGGGGTTGAGATCTGGAGATCTGGCCACTCCAGGGAACTTGAAACGCTTTTACGACCCTCCTTCATTGCCGAGTGGTTGTTGTTTGGGATTCATTGTCATGCTGGGAAGACCCCAGCAGCACGTTCCGTCTTCAATGCTCTCCATGATTGGAAGGAGGTTTTGGCTTAAAATTCATGATACATGTGCCTTGTTCATTCTTTCATTAACACCAGTTCAGTGTCCGTCCTCTGCCGAAAAACAGCCCCAAACATGAGGTTTCCTCCCCATGTGTTTGACTGTAGGTATGGTGTCCTTTGGGATTGCAACTTCCTCCATTCTTCTTCCTCCAAACACGACGACTGGGTGTTTTACCAAAATGTTCTATTTTGGTTTCATTTCTGACCACATGATATCTTCCCAAGTCCTCTTCTGGAATTATCCAATTGCTCTCTGGCAAAACTTCAGCGGGCCTGGACATGTACTGGCTTTAAGCAGGGGGACATGCCTGGCACTTGCAGGATCTGAGGTCCCTTCGGCGTAGTATGTTACTGATGGTAGCTTTGTTACTTTGGTTTCCCCAGCTCTCTTGCAGGTCATTCATCAGGTCAACCGTGTTTTATTTCTGAGATCTTTTGCTTCACCGTTCTCATGACATTTTGACCCCATGGGATGAGATCTTTGCGTGGGGACCCAGATCGTGGGAGATTATCCGTGGGTTCTTGTATGTCTGCCATTTTTCTTACACACTGCTCCCACAGGTGATTTATTCCCACCAACATGCTTGCCCTATTGTTAGATCACTCTTCCCAGCTGGTGCAGGTTTAAATTTTATTCCTGGTGCCTTGGACAGCTCTTTGGTCTGGCCATGGTGAGTTTGGAGTTCTGGACTGTTTGAGCTTGGATGGCCAAGATTCTTTTGTACAGAGAACGAGGTCAAACAGGTTCCATTAACACAGGTAAGGAGTGGGAGGACAGAGAGAAGTTTAAAAGAAGTTGTTAACAGGTTTGTGAGAGCCAGAAATCTTGCTTGTTTGTGGGTGACCAAATACTTATTTTCCACCATGATTTACCAATTAAATCGTTTTTTTTTTAACAATCCTATAATGTGATTTCCTGTATTTTTTTTTCCTATTTTGTCTCCTCTCATAGTTTTAAAATGTACCTATGATGAAAATGACAGACCTCTCTCATTTTTCTAAGTAGGAGAACTTGCACAATCAGTGGCTGATTAAATACTTTTTTGTACAACATTGGGATGGGAATTCTTTAATAAACATAATTACACGTTCAGCAGAAACCATATTCTGAATTTTCTAATTTTCCCAGACAAGTGATACGTATATGCAGTATCCACAGTACTCTCCGACACTCGGAGAGTAGGATGGAGGGAGTCATGTGGCGGGAGTGATGAGCGCTGGGAAATGTAGTGAGGAAAAGCCATGGTCATGCAATAATCGTGTTTTGTCTGTCACTTTCAACACATTATTCAATAAATTACATGAGGTATTCAATACTTGGTTATAGTTATAAAACAAGCTTTATGTTAATGACTTAACTGTGTTAATGCCCAACTGTAGCGGTGATCTCAGTCATATTTTAAATGTGTTTCATGTACATACACACTACAATACTCTCCAGAACGCTGCAGTGGGTGACAAAGAGAGTACATGGCGAGAGCGATGACCTCTGGGAAATGTAGTGAGGAAAAGCCGTGGTCGCGGTCGTGTTTAAACATGTTTAATGTAACGATTTGCGCTAAATTCAACTTAAGAGGGATTTGACGAAACGTATCCCCATCGTAAATCGGGGACTACCTGTAGTCTGATCTAATAGGCCTCATTTTCTTTTACATCATTTAGATGGCCAGACACGTGTGCATTGTGAAGTGTGGAAAGAGGATGTGGGAAGCAGACAAACTGGTGGAGGGTATGCGATGCTCTAAGTAATGGTCTGCTGAGAAACCCTTCATAAACATCACTGTGGACCAAGTCAGAATGTTTCTGCTCATTTGTGTATATGGTAATATTATATTAAATCCATAGACAGACCCTAAGTTCTCAGTCTTTCAGCTATATAAACTCCATGCATGTTGTTACCAGCTCACCTGCTTCTGAGTCTGGACAGTGCTTCCTCGAAGTCATTTCGCAGAAACAAATCCAGCGCTGCCATGCAGTCCTCCAGATCCACCGCCAGGTCAGATCTCTCTGAGCTGAGATACACAAGAAAACACACGGTTTGATGGAAATAAATCGTGATAAACTGTGTAAATGTGACTTGGAGTCTTTGCAATGAGGGATACGATTACAATTACTTCATCTTTTGGCTTCTTGTGCGGCAACTGCAAGTAGAAACGGTGTCCAAGAGATGGGTAGGACAACCCATTCCTCAAAAACTTTTTTTAACACAGTTTTTTAAACATTTAAGCACATAACACCTACTAAATCCTTCACCAATTTCCAAAAGAAGTGAGTATGGGCAGGTTTGTTCATGCACCATATGATCTTCTTCTGTTAGGCCACGGTAACCTTTACTTGCACTGGAGCGGAGCTTTGTTCTTATATTGCAGAGGTGACTCTGATAGAAGTGGACAAATGGAGTGTGGAAACTAGGACAATGCACCAGTGTGTGAAAGAGGAGCCTGGGTGAAACCAAGTACAGTGAACAAACTGTACAATGCAGTCCAAAGATGTACAGTACTGTGCAAAAGTCTTTGGCCACCATTAGATTTGTTGTTTTAGCAACTGTAAAATGACCATATATAACATATTGTCAACAACTGAACCCAAAAATTTCAAACTTGGCTTCGTCACTCCATATACTCTTCACAACTGATATTCATTCCAGTCTTTGCCTTTTCACCCTGTTCTCCTTCTGAAAAAGTGGTTTCTTGGCTGGTACCCTTCCAAAAATGCTATTCCTGATCAAACTTCTTTGGACTGTAGAAGGGTCAATTTGGCATCCTGATGAAGCTGCTAGATGGTTTTATTGCACAAGTGTAAGTGGAGGTCACACTAAATACTTACCATAGTTGCCTATAGAAGCTGTTTTTTCTGATATTTTTTCAGTTTTTTAATACTGCTTACAAACTTCCTGTAGTTTCTGGTTGCATACCAATAAAGAAACTGAGAACTAATTAGAAATTTTCTTTATAACATTGCTAAAACAATGGTACATGTAATCAAATGGTGACCTAAGCACAGTACTGTACAAACAGAGTAAAACTGCATCTCTAAAGCACATATATGTATATTCACACTGTAATGTTCCTTCCAAGAGACAAAACAAATACTTATTTGTTTACTAAACTGGATTGTTGTTTGTCATGACACATTTTTAAGGCAAATGTTAATGGGTGACGGGTCATGAGAACCAGAGGTCTGGTGCATCCTGTATTACTAACAATGGCAGAAAGTTACAGAGGTGGGATTTTAACTACATTCTTTGGAAATGTAACTAAATTAATTTTAGTGTTAGTAACCGTACACCTACCTAAACATTGGTGCAAACCATGTACACCCCTTGGTGGCAATGGTATTGCCTAATGGCTGTGTACCAGCAGGATATACCCTGACAGGCAGAGCTCTATTCTAGTCACACCCCTGCATTTTAAACCTGGATCTGAGACTGCACCCCTGTATCCCATGGCCACATGTACAGTAATTAGATCTCTATGTAGTTAGGGGAGTAGATAAAACTCGAGTTTTAGCCCAGAGGCAGAGCCTTATTTTAGCCACACCCCTGCATTTAAAACCTGGCATTCAGACTGCATCCCTGTCTGCCATGGCCACACAGTGAGCAGTAAGATTCTATTGCTTTGAAGTAAATGTGTCCCAAAGTCTGAAGTCAGTGTGTAACATTAAAAATGGCGACTACCTAACATTTTTTCAGTGAAAAATGTTATGATTTTATATGTGTACAGCTGTCCAATGCTCTGTTTGCTAGCCATTTCCGGGCTAGCATTGTGTGACTAATTTCAAAAATTGCCATAAAAAAAAAACACTCTGGTAAAGTTTTGAGAGGAGGGAAACCATTTATAAACAAACAGTATTACATTACAATAAGAAAACTGACTGTAAGTTTACTAAATATGTGAATCACAGATTCACAAACAAAGATTTTGGGAAAACAGCTCGACAAATTGCACTTTTTTCCCTCCCAACTCTGATTTTGAAGTTCTGTGGAACTGTACATAGTTTAACACCTTACAGAGGCCACTGTAAAACAGTCATGAAAGAGTTAACATGCAATATTTTGATGCAAAGATGAACATAAGGAAATTTTAAAAAGCAGATATTTTAAAAGAAGCATGGCACAGAATCCGAACTGGACATGCTGGCGAAGAACAATAAACAAATTAAAGAGGGGCAGCTAACTGATAGCCATGTCTCTCCACTCCAGATTCTGATAAACATGTCTTTGTGCTCTCACAGCTCTTATAATTGCATCATATTTAGCTGACCATTAGCCCACAGAAGAGATCCTTATGGACTCCCGCCTTGTGTAATGAATGGTGGGTGACTTGCAGACTGATGAATGCTTGTTTCAGTGCGGTTTTCCCCACACAGCAACTTGTAAAGACAATCTACTAATCCCAATGTGTTGTATAATCACCATATTCAATCATTTCTACATATTTTCATACTGAGAATATAATATTTTGACCAAAATGTCACTAATAATGGAAGTCTGAAGTCTAAGGTATTGTGCAAAGTCTTAGGCATTCTGTATTTTTCAATTTATATTCTGCTTATTCTTTATTTATGTTTTAGTGGTCACTGCACTTTGTAGTTCTACAATTACATACTGTAGTCCATTTGTTTCTCAGGACCAACTTAGATCAGGTACTGTTTGGGTGGTGGATCATTCTCACCACTGCAGTGACACTGATGGTGGTGGTGATGTGTTAATGTTGTTCTGGTATGAGTGGATCAGAGACAGCAATACTGCTGGCGCTTTTAAAACACCTCACTGAGACTGCTCATTGAGGATGGCTAACACAAACTGTGCAACAGCAGATGAGCTGCTGTCTCTGACATCTACAAGGTGGAGCAATAATGTGAATGTCTATAATACAGTGGACAGTGAGTGAACAGTGTGTAAAAACTCCAGCAGCACTGCTGTGTCTGATCCTATCATATCAGCACAACACACTAACAGTCCACCACCACCACCACATCATTGGCATTGTAGTGCTGAGAATGATCTACCACCTAAATAGTACCTGATCTGTGGGGGTCCTGACCATTACAGAACAGAGTAAAGGGGGCTAACAAAGTATGTAGATTAATAGATGAACTACAGACTGTAATTCCAGAACTACAAAGTGCACCTATATGGTAAACAGAGGCTGATATACTGGGCAGGGTGGTCATAATGTTGTGATAGGTCTGTGTAGTAAATACCGTATTTTTCGGACCATAAAGCGCACCGGATTATAAGACGCAATATCAACGATCGGCTGCTAACGGGTATATTTTCATACATAAAGCGCACCGGGTTATAAGGCGCATGAAATGAAACAAAACTCTTAAGTTCCCTGATAGCGTTGAGTTTGAAATCCGCTTCGAAAATAAATGAATGAATGCACGTACCCTAATGCTGAAGCACATACCGTATTACTCCGCGATGCTGCGCACTACGGTGGCCGCTTCGTAACTTACCAAGGCCGCGCTAAAACATTTTGACAGATTTATGAGCGCCGTGTACCATCTACAATCGGTTCTAGGTCAGAAAGCACAACCAGAATTAATTCATACATTATACGCACCGCATTTTGAGGATTTTAAGTGCGCCTTATGGTCCGAAAAATACGGTAAATGTTACATTAATAAAGGTTGACCATGACAACACATCCGTGAATGAACAGGAAGCAGCTCAGTTCAGGTAAGTACTTAAACTTCAAATATCATTCATGGCTTTGGTCCATATCAAAGTAGCGATTGCATATGATACTACTGAACTAATCATTCATTCACTGATTCACACTTATGGATACTTACAGATATGAAGGACTGTGCATTGTTGAAGTATCAACTGTGTATCAATGGATAAGCATGTGTCCCAACTGACCAAATATCAATATGGACGCTAACCACTTGGATTGATTATAATTGAATTCACACTCAGGTCAGTAATGAATGCAATCATGCTTTTACCAGACTTAATCCGGTAAGTTTCATGCGACTGGACTGAATGAAAGAGAGTGAGCAATGCTCCTGTGAGGCATGACATCATATGAACTTTATACTAAGCTGTTTACAGATTACAATGGGTGGAGAGAAAGTGGTGTTAGAAGAACCAGCACACTTCTTTCTTAACCGCATGCTGTGTACATCATTAAGAAAAGATTAAAGTCAGCAGCTCTGAACTGCTGATCGTTCGCTGGAGTCATTTGTGCACACACCCACAGCGAGAGGAAGATATTCCCAAATCAAATTACACATCCACTCAAACTGTACAGTGAAGTATACTCACTACGTAGTTACAAAGGCTGATCTGAACACAGGGTTTAACAATAGATTCTGAGTCATACATTAACCCGTGAACACCAACAATGACATGGCAGTAACTGAAGCTAGAAAAGGGACAGCCTCTTGTTTATTTAGGTACCTGGAGTAACACTGTCACACTCCTACAGGCAACAACATGCACAAGTCCCATCAAGCGCATCACAGTCTTACCCATTCGACAGAGTTACTGCCTCTTCTGACATTTTCACCCGGTGCAGCGCAGGGCAAATGTGAACAGACAGAATGAGACAGACGCAGTGTTTAAGATCAGGCCCTGTCAGCAGCTTCCAGCAGTACCTTCCCTCTGGCTTCACCGCGAGAGTGTGCGCACACTCGCTCACTCACATACACTCACGCATCTCTCACATGCACCCCATCATCCAGCACGGTGCAGAGTTGGGTTAAAGGGATGAGAAAGACCTCAGTCCTTAATTGCATTGGGACAGGTAGCGCAACGAAATATTCACTCTTCCCTCTCTCTACATCTCCTCCCCTTCCTAACAGACACACATTCACACTCACAGCTCTGTTCTCCTTCTCAAGCCCCTCCCCTTCTCAGCATGGCCCTCATGCTACACATTGCAGTCTGAATTTTGATTGGTCCACACAACCGGACAGGAGGATCTTTGTCTGGCCACTGACCAAACATTAAGCTGTCCTAAAGCAATAAGCAGACCCCAGAATCAAGTGACAATCTGAATGACGAGTCGGCTTACACAAAAACCACCATTATCTCTATGTGAATGAGACTCAGCTTCCAGAAGTGCTGAGTCTGAGAGGCAATGATGGAGCCTAAAACATATTGGTGAGGAAGATGGAATCGAGAGTGAGAACGTGACAGAAGCAATCTGCTGTACTGCAGTGATGGAAGGCAGCAGAAATGGCACACAGCCAGTCTCGATTCTCTCCACGTGGATGGAGATACAATAAACAAGTGTGTTCAATTCTAACCTAATTCTACACACTGGACCTGAAGTATTAGGTATTAGTATATGGTTCAGAGAACTGGGGTTTAGATTTAAATGCACTCACCAATCACTACATAAGCTACACTCCTTGTTAGGGGTGGGTATTGGAAAGGACTTACAATACATGGGTCTCGATACGATTAAATCACATTACATAGCGATATGATGCATGTTGCGAGTTATTGCCATATTCCAACATAGTTCGCTGAAAATACTAATAAATAAATTACAACAAAAAAAATAGAAAATACAATAAAAACAGCTGAAATACAAATTGCAGTGTACAGTCTGTGTCGTCTAAATACATCACATCAATAATTCAGCAGACAAACTGAGTCAAAACACTGTACTGTGACATCTACAGGAGATTGTACTTTACACCCCATTTAAAATCTGTTTTTTCTTCCTCTGTATTTTGAGTTGAAAACTGAAGTAGTATTTCACGAAAATACAGAGGGCCAAAAGTATTTAGTCAGTCTGTGTGTATATCTCCAAGTCACTCCAGGGGTGAGTTCCCGAGTCTCCAGTGCTCCTCAGGGTGGTGGTGGGGTCTGAGTGGCTTCACGCGTGTCGCAGTGAATAAAAGAATCTATTCACATAATCTAAACAGAGAATCTATGCACAGTGAATGAAGAGAATCTATTTCTAAATGATCAATGCACGTGTAAATGCACTTAATGATGAACGAATAGCAAGCACGTGGGAGGCTGTGGCAATAGGACAGGGTACAGAGGTAAGCACACCATGAATGGGACTCCAGTCCATCACAGGGCCAGTAGGGGTTTCTTTTGCAGTGCTGGGTGATGATTGCCTGGGCATAACCAATTATGTGTTTGCGTGAAGCCTAACCCTAGTGGCAGGCACTGATGGAACTCAAACTTGGGTTACCACAGTAGTGAGCTAGCAACCTGTCACCTTTATCTCCTCCTTATTAACCACACATACAGTGATGCTTGAAAGTTTGTGAACCCTTTAGAATTTTCTAGATTTCGCCATAAATATGACCTAAAACATCATCAGATTTTCACACAAGTCCTAAAAGTAGATACAGAAAACACAGTTAAACAAATAAGACAAAAATATTATACTAATAAATAATATCATTTATTTATTGAGGAAAATGATCCAATATTACAGCAAAAGTATTTCTGCTTCAGTATCTGCTCTGACCCCCCTGTGCAGCTATAACTGCAACTAAACGTTTCCTGTAACTGTTGATCAGTCCTGCACACCGGCTTGGAGGAATTTTAGCCCATTCCTCCGTACAGAACAGCTTCAGCTCTGGGATGTTGGTGGGTTTCCTCACATTAGCTGCTCACTTCAGGTCCTTCCACAATATTTTGGTTGGATTAAGGTCAGGACTTTGACTTGGCCATCAAATCAAACATTAACTTATACTTCTCCAAAACATTAACTTTATTCTTCTTCAACAATCCTTTGGTAAGAACGATTGTGTGCTTAGGGTCGTTTGTCTTGCAGCATGAAGCCACCTTCTCTTGAGATTCAGCTCATGACAGACCAGTCACATCCTGACATTTTCCTGTAGATTTCTCGATGTTAATTCAGAATTTCATTGTTCCCATCAATGATGCCGCAAGCCGTCCTGGCCCCAGATGCAGCAACAAACAGGCCCAACCATGAGCTTTTTACATTTACAGCATTTAGCAGACGCCCTTATCCAGAGCGACTTACCAATTGATACAGTCTTAATAAGCCACGCAATTGGGAGGTTAAGGGACTTGCTCAAAGAACCCAACAGTGGCAGCTTGGAAGAGATGGTGGATTTGAACACCCTGGACCTTCTGCTCCAGAATCCAGTACCTTAACCGCTAGGCTACCACAGTCCCACACTGTTTCAATAGATGGGATAAAGTTCTTATTCTGGAATGCAGTGCTTTCCTTTCTCCAAACATAACGCTTTTCTTTTAAACCAAAAAGTTCTATTTTGGTCTCATCCGTCCACAAAACACTCTTCCAGTAGCCTTCTGGCTTGTCCACATGATCTTTAGCAAACTGCAAACGAGCAGCAATGTTCTTTTTGGAGAGCAGTGGCTTTCTCCTTGCAACACTGTCATGCACACCATTGTTGTTCAGTGTTCTTCTGATGGAGGACTCATGAACATTAACATTAGTCAATGTGAGAGAAAGGCCTTCAGTTGCTTAGAAGTTACCCTGGGGTCCTTTGTGATCTCACCAACTATTACACGCCTTGCTCTTGGAGTGATCTTTATTGGTCGACCACTCCAGGGGAGGGTAACAGTAGTCTTGAATTTCCTCCATTTGTACACAATCTGTCTGGCTGTGGAATGGTGGAGTCCAAACTCTTTAGAGATGCTTTTGTAAACTTTTCCAGCCTGATGAGCATCAACAATTCTTTTTCTGAAGTCCTCAGAAATCTCCTTTGTTCGTGTCATGAAGAGCAGACTTTGATAGATCCCTGTTCTTCAAATAAAACAGGGTGTCCACTCACACCTGATTGTCATCCCATTGATTGAAAACACTTGACTCTAATAATGTCACCTTCAAATTAACTGCTAATTCTAGAGGTTCACATACTTTTGCCACTCATTAATATATAATATTGGATAATTTTCCTCAATAAATAAATGACCATGTACAATATTGTTTGTCTCATTTGTTTAACGGGATTCTCTTTATCTACTTTTAGGACTTGTGTGAAAATCTGATGATGTTTTAGGTCATATTTATGCAGAAATACAGAAAATTCTAAAGGGTTCACAAACTTTCAAGCACCACTGTATCTCAAATGCTGCACTGGGCAAATGATGGGCAGCAGTTTAATGTCTAGCAATAATACTTCTCTTTAATCTCAAACAAAACCTATAGTTTTTTATAATCATCATCATCTACATTATTATTCTGCAACATATTTTTCCAGCTAGCTCAGCCCAGTCACATCACACCAGCTAACTGAGAATTAATTGGACATCATATATCCCATTAGTAATCCCTGAATGAGACCAGGAACCAAGAATTATCAATGTGTGTGTCTGGATTCATACGCTAATAATAAGAATAGGTTAATTATTAATAAACAAACATGGCAAGATTTTGACGGCATGTTATCAATACACTGCCCCCAACAAGAGACACTGTGACCTTTCTAAAGGTCAGTCAGAACCTATTTGTATGAATGACTTGCACGCACATGGTCGGATCAGTGAGCAGTTTTATGAAGGCGGTGTGTGCAGAAGTGAATATGAACACTGATGCATACTAATAACAACAAAATGAGCTTATCATTTAAACGTTTCAATAACGACAGCTTGCACTTGTCTTAGAGATACTGGATTGTTTTAGGACAGGCAATACTATGGCTTGTTTCCTGCACTTACTTTCTATGCACCTTCTAGACACCTTCTAGGATGCTTTAAGACTACATGAGAAGCCCAACTTCTCCCACAAGCTTATTAAAATGCTGTAATAAAACATTAACCAAAGTGTTATTCATCAGAATTCAGTGGAATTCAAAATTTTAGAGAATCAAATTAATTACAAATCTCACTACAGAATCATGGTGTTCCTTCATTAACCCTAACTCCTTCTGACAAACAGCACACTGTGTTCAAAATCTCATTTGAAGCAACCAGCACAGATGTAACAGACACTCACTGAATCCTGTATGTCTCTGGGTGTCTATGACTTAATGTCAATGTGCATACTTCACATTCTATTCGAACTTTGACTCCATGACTTTAGTTTCGCTCTTAGATTAATCATCTACGCCGCCCAAGGAGGTTGGGTCCCTTTTTGAGTCTTGGTCCTCCTAAGGTTTCTTCCTAACTCGGGGAGTTTTTCCTTGCCACTGTCGCCCTAGGCTTGCTCAATTTGGGATTGGACGTAGTTATTAGGAGATAATCTAAACTTGTAAAGTTGCTTTGAGACAATGCTCCATGCTCCCCTACGCTTGTAAAGATACCACCGGCACTATATAAATAAATCTGACTGACTGGACTTGACTATGGTGCGACTGTT
Source organism: Ancistrus triradiatus (assembly GCA_025084515.1). Classification (NCBI taxonomy): domain Eukaryota; kingdom Metazoa; phylum Chordata; class Actinopteri; order Siluriformes; family Loricariidae; genus Ancistrus; species Ancistrus triradiatus. The sequence goes on along the minus strand of JAJAGP010004397.1, from coordinate 26,462 downwards.
GTACTCGCTGAAATCAACAGGGACAAAACAGTTACTGTTAATTTGCTAAGCGTTTTTTTTACCACGTCATTTTGAGCTAGGCCCAGATACACAAGCTTCACTGGGGCTTCTGTAGGCAAAGTGGCAAAGTATTTAGTGTGACCTAGTGTGCCAAGATGACCTTCTACAATATGAAGAAGCTTGATCAGGAATTTGTTCTTTATGGAAGGTTAAGCATGGAAGGTTAGCATCCAAGAAAATACTTTTTGAGGAAGGAAACAGGTTGAAAAGGATATGTTATGTTTATAAAAACTAAAACTCACAAAGATTGGAATGAAGAGTATAATAGAGTGATGAATCCGAGTTTTAATTTTTTTGGTCCAATTGTCGACAATACGTTATATATGGTCATTATACCATATGTTATCAAGCTCATTTCAGATTTCTTAAACATTTTACCAACCTACTAATGAATTAACTGGAAAAACAAAATAAGACTTACGATGTAGGTGTTCCAGTGTCACTGAGGTCATTTTCATCATCTGGCAACTCCAGTCTGGAACAACAGGAGAGGGTTTAGATGACACAGGAAAGGGAAAGAGAGCAAAGTACTAAAGAAAGTCCTGAAAGGACAGTATTGTTGCAAGTAATGCAATATGCCCATTTCGCCTACATTCCCCCTGAGATATCTCAGAAAGCAGAGAAAATCCACATTCAGTAGAACAGTTCATCGAGTAAAGAAGATGTGAAGGTCTCTTACCTGAAGTCTGTTATGACAGGATCCAGCCCGTTACGCTCTATAATCGGTGACCTGCAAAAAATTTAAATGCACTCAAAGCTCTAGTGTCAAATTTACAATTGCTTCTGATATGGCTGAAATGTCAAATATCAAAACAGACTGACTGTGAAGGAGAAGTCATCCAGACGGGTTCCTCCTTCTTTTCAATTTTGTCCCTAAAAAAATTTGAATAAACACTTTAAAAGCTGAATCATAGATTTACCTGGAATTTCTGTAAGCAACTGAATCACATTTACTGTTTAGCTGTCTTCTCCCATTCAGCATGAGATACACCTACAAACATCTGCTATCGATTAACACCACAACATTATAGTGCAAACTAGAATTCTACATGAGACTGTTTTTATGCTTCTATTAGCTGGAGCAAAAAAGGAAATATGCTACATACAAGCAGGCTGCATACATGTATTACTCGTCAATTGCCAGAAGTAATTACAGACTGTAAAACAAAAATGTGAGCCACCCTTTCATAAGTGGCAGGTCATAAGCAATTCAAGGGCAACAAGTCCAAAACTACGCAATACAACTCAATGTAAATTAATGTAAATACATACAGAAATATTGCACATTAATTAAAAATAAGGAAGTGCTAACGATTCAACTCTGTTGAGTTTAGAATGCAACTCTAACTAAAATATTGAGACTTTACAATAACATGAATCTAATGTGAGGTAACTGCATTAAGTACAATGTTACAAGCATCTCAGCTTTCCAGAAAGTTGAGTTTGTGCTAATTAGGTCCAAGTGTATAAGACAAATATCTCTTCAAACTGTCTCCCCATCACTGTCATTGGCCAAACAAACAGAAATTCCTGTTACTTTTCTCCAAGTAGTGTGAATACACACTGAAGGAGTATCAGTTAGCCCTAAAAATGGCATCAGTGGAGGTTTTAAGGTGGAATATCGATGAAGGAGAAAAACTAATGCCTAAGACCACAGTCTTTATCTCCAGATCTAATTAAATGGTGTTTTTCGCACTGTAAGGTGTTTAAGTACGTCATGCAACATTACATTAGTAACATTAGCCATAATTTACTGTAACATAATTAACTGAAATGCAAAAACTATTTTAATGCTTAAAATAGTGTTGATATTTAAGCACTAGTTAAGTAGATCATTCATGGATTCAGTATTTTCAAAGGGTAAAACTTAGATTTTCAAGTTAAAGACTAAGTGGAAACTCGGATGTTAATGAATACTGAAAACCACATTTGGACTTTCTTTAAAGTCTTTGAAATATATTTGAGGATGTAGCTTATTTGTTAAATACAGTTCACTTCAAACTGTGCTGAAATTAATGTAGTTCATTTCCAAATTAAGGACACTTGAAGTCAAGTAATTCAAGATTTTTTAAAAAGTAAACATTATTAGGACTGCTGGAATAGAAACTGACGATTTAAGAACTAACTTTTAGAGTGATTTCAGTGCAAAACTAGACATCAATGTTTTGGCTAATTAGCAATCCAAAGTACTGATTGAGGACATTTTCTAATGGGTGAAACCTGGTTTTCCCCTTAATCGTTAATGAAAGCTGAAAAACATGTTAATCAATGTTTGTGCTTTCAAGTGACTTCAGTGTAAAGCCTATTAAGCCACAATGAGGCAGCTTTACTTAAACATGGAAATGTATTAAAAGTTTATGAAATACAGGACAACATTACGTGCAAATAACTCAGTGACACGTGCGAACACCAGTGGCGGGACCAACACACAATGCAGAAAATACAAGACGTCTGGACAGCATTTAGCAGATGTCCTTATCCAGAGCGACTTACAATTAATACAATCTTACAATCCAAGCAACAGTGGCAGCTTGGCAGAGGTGGGATTTGAACCCTGGACCTTCTAGTCCATAGTCCAGTACCTTAACCATAGGCTACCACAGTCCCATCATACAGTCGTATGAAAAAGTTTGGGCACCCCTGATAATTTTCATGATTTTTCTTTATAAATCATTGGTTGTCCAGCTCAGCAATTTCAGGTAAATATATCATATAGCAGATGAACACCGTGATATTTGAGAAGTGAAATGAAGTTTATAGGTTTTACAGAAAGTGTGCAGTAATTATTCAAACAAAATTAGGCAGGTGCATACATTTTGGGCACCCTTGTCATTTGAATACCTTAGCACCTAATTATTGGAACACAAAATTTGTTTTGTAAAGCTCATTGACCCTTGATTCTAACATACAAAATGAAATCCCAACTATGAGAAAAGTGTTAAGGTGGCCAATTGGAAAGTTTTCTCCTCTTGCATCTTCTCTGAAGAAGTGGCAAAAACATGGGTAGCCTCAAACAAACAACTCTCAAAATGCCTGAAAAAACAAAGGTTGTTCAACATCATGGTTCAGGGAAAGGGAAAAAAGGGAAAAAAAAAAAAAAAAAAAAGGGCTCTCTCAGAGATTTCAGCTGTCAGTTTTCCACTGTGAGGAACATAGTGAGGCAATGGAAGGACCACAGGCACAGTTCTAGTTAAGGGAAACTTCCCGAAGTGGCAGGACCAAGAAAAATCTCAGATAGGCAGAGGCGAAGGATGGTGGTGAGAACAGTCATAGTCAAGCCACAGGACCACCTCCAAAAGACCTACAACCTCATCTTGCTGCAAGATGGTGTTCACGGTTCATCGGTTCACTGTAAAGCGCACTTTGCACAAAGGAGAGGCTGTATGGGGGGGGAGAGTAATGCAGAGAAGAAGCCTTTTCAGCCAGCAAGGACACGCCACAAAACAGGAGTCACTTGAGGTGTGTGTGCTACAGCACATTTGGGACAATCCCAGCTTCATTTTGGAATAAAGTGCTGTGTACTGATGAAACTAAAATGGAGTTATTTGGACCCATAACAAGGAGCGGAAAAAAAAAAGAACACAGCATCCAAGACAAAAATAATGCTACCCACAAGTTAAAATTTTGGTGGCGGTCTCCCATCATCCGCTGTGGGGACTGTGTGGCCAGTGCAGGTACTAGGAATCTTGTTAAAGTGAGGGTCGGCATGCGATTTCCAGTTAATATCTCCAGATTCTTGAGAACAATGTTCAAGAATCAGTTGACAAAGTTTTGCACGAGGGCCAACGACCCCAAACCCTGCTCAAAAATCTACTAAGGGGCATTCATGCAGAGGAACCAGTATTTTTTGAACAACGTTTCTGGAATGGCCATCTCACTCCAGTCCCCAGAAAGGAATATTACTGAAAAATGTGGGCTGTCCATGCTCGGAAACCATTCAAAAAAACCTGACCATCAAACCGGACTGAACTGGAGAATGTTTCTAAAGAAGAAGAATGGTCCAAAGCACCTTCAACCAGAATCCAAGACTGGAAGCTGTAGGAAAGCGTTGTTTAGCGGCTGTTTCGTTATTTCTACAAAAGGAGGGATCTCTACTAAATATTGATGTAAAATTTTTCTGTTGGGGTGCCCAAAAAATTTATGCACCTGCCTAATTTTGTTTGAATAATTACTGCACACTTTCTGTAAATCCTATAAACTTCATTTCACTTCTCAAATATCACTGTGTTCATCTGCTATATGATATGTTTAAAACAAAACCCCTCAAAGTTGCCTGATCTGAACAACCAAATGATTTATAAACCTAAAATCATGAAAATTAACAGGGGTGCCCAGACTTTTTTTTCATACGAACTGTATTTTAATAGAGGGAGATTATCAGGGGTGCCCAGACTTTTTCATACGACTGTATAGAGATTATTGGGGTGAATAATGCTCTGTGGTGGCATAGCAGTTAAACTACTGACCTGTAGCTCAGAAGGTCCAGTGTTAAAATCCCACCCCTCTGGGTCCTTAACCAACAATTGCTTGGATTGTAAAATTCTATCAGTTGTAAGTTTCCGTGCTAAATGACTAGCCTAAATGTAGATGTTAGTAAATAAAACTACATGAACGTCCTTCAAGTCCAGTAACCGCTGTATTAACATACGAACAGCTTTTTTTAACGGACCTCTTTTAAGCCAAAGACACATATTTACATCTGTTAATACAGTTTACATTACAAATGACGTTTCTGGAAACGATAGAAAGACATGCTAAGTGATGAGCAGTGAAGGCGCAACAAGTTAGAACCAGGAACCGTCTGTACAAGTGAAAGAAAACTTAATTTAGCTTCGTTGTCAGTAGGATTATATGTAGTCCAATACCGTATAGTTACCAGCAGTAAATGTCATTACGTACAGTAACTGATTTTGTTTTGTTTTCCCACAAATTAACGTCTCCAACCGCAAACATGTTTAAAGAAAGAGCAAGCTTAAACTCCCACATACGATGTGGAGTTTTTGTCACTGCGCAACTCAATGAAGTGTAACCAAGTAAATGTCCCGAACCACCTCACACTTTCAACCAGGAAAAGAAAAACGTGTAAAGGTAAAACGGCTTGACTAACTCACTTGTCTGCGTCATTCTTTTTGCGTCTCCAAAAACTCATCCCAAAGAGAAACTGCTGTAAATCGGATAGGAAGCAGACGTTCACCAGCAGGACCTACAGAAGCAGCTGGTGAGCACAACTAAACGTGTAGGTGCAGGAGGGGCAGAAATGAGGGTGTGATCCACTCAATCCCTCAGTAGCAGGAACGCGCTCCAGCGCCCATTGCGCTACTGGTATGTACCGCTGCGCCTCTGTCCCGGTCTTAAAGACCTCCGAGTTCCTGCTGGGGCTCCAGAAGAGCAGATGATCCAGACTGAAGTCTACTCAAAGCTACTGTAGAGTGATTTTGAAAATTTTGGCTATGTAACTTACAGTGGTTTACAAGAAAACGAAACCTTAAGGACGTTCGAGACTTAATGTTTTTTTTCAGTCCAGTGCTGTCTACAGACCCACTTCAGTAGTAAATCATTGTATATTCTGGATTGCTGAGCAGAACTATGCTACAGGACAAGCACGCAATTTCACTACATTTCCCATAATGAGCTAGCCTAAGTATGTCCAGCACAGGGTCACTTTATTAGCCCAAGACCTCTGACTGGTCTCACTTCTCTCAGACATCATTAAGTGTGCCATATAACATCCCATGGAAGTCACCACTGGGACTCGAACCCAGATCCCTGCCATTCTGTGCTAGTGTTTTAACACTGTGTCACATGAGCTCCTTCCCTTAATTTGATTTTGTCATAAGAGAGTCACATGTATCTCTTTAAAAAGTCGCATTTAATACTTATTTGATTCGCAAACCTGTTCTATTCAAATTTAAAGGGAGGGAAAGTTTAATAAGGAAAGGGGAGGTTTAATTTTCTAAAATATTTTTGCCCTTTTGAAGGAACAGATGTGTGAGTTGAACAAGTTTTTAGATGCAACTTTTATGATGAGACAAATTCGCCAGCCACTATATTAGGTACACCTTGCTAGTACCAGGCTGAACCCTTTATGTGGATACAATCTTAGCAACTGTGGGTAAAATGTTTTGCTTAAGGACCTCAGCTTGGCAGAGGTGAGATTTGAACCCTGGACCTTCAAGTCCACAGTCCTAGACCCTCTAGATGCTCTCACAATTTGTCAAAACTACTTCAGAGAGAAACTGCAATAAAAAAAGAACAGCATTTTAGATAATCGCTACAGGGCGATGGTTGCTGTAACTTCCTCAGCTCAATGTCTGTCTGGGGGGATAACATTTTCAGCATGTTAATTAACAGTTCACCAAAATAACAATCACATCACTTGATCACAAACACAATATTAAACATTGACGATTGGACATCCCCTGTACTCGCATCTCAGCTTAAAGCACTTTACTATCTTATGAGACCAGATAAAATAGCGTTTGGGAATTTATACATTTTTGAACTATTGATTGAATCCTTTTGTAACACAACCGAACGCAACACCAACTCTGAAAAAGTTGGTACAGTATGCAAAATGAAGAAAGAAAAAAAAAAGTGTGATGTTCACTTTGACTTTTATTTCATTGTAGACAGTATGAACTCAAGATATTTCATGTTTGTCGTCTGCTCACCTTCATTTAATTTGTGAATATACTGTACTTCCATTCCTGCATTTCTTGCATTTTGCATTGTCTTCTCAAAAAATGCATGGACGTCTTCTCGAAAAGATGTCGTCTTGAAGGCATCATGTTGCTCTAAAATCTCAGTGTACTTTTCTGCATTAATGCTGCCATCACAGAAGTGTAAATTCCTTTGAAAAGGGGCACTGACCCAACCCTATAGCATGACAAAGCCTGGCTTTATTACTTATTGCTGAGAAGAGTCTGGATGGTCCTTTTCATCTTTGGTCCAGAGCGCACAGCCTGCATTTCTTCCAAAAAGATCCAAAATACTGATTCGTCTGAGCACAATGCATGTTTCCACTGTGTGATGGTCCATCCAAAGTGCCTCTGATATCATAGAAGTCTATGCTACTTGTGGACATGGTTAACATGGGTTTCTTTTTTGCACAATAACGTTTTAAGTAGCATTTGTGAATGTAGCTGTGTATTGTAATGCTTGACAAAGTAAACCCTTACCCATGTGGTTCTACCAGCTAGGTGATGAATGATGGTTCTTTAATGTAGTGTGCGGTCTCGCACTGTCCTGCTGAAATGTCCTTCTGAGATAGTGGTAAACAGCTGCCATGAAGGGATGAACACTGAGGATTAGCTAACAGGGGAAAACAAGATGCTGCTATATGTTATCATATGTTTTAATGTTATATGATGAAAATATAATATTATTTATTAATATACGTCATTGTATAATGAATAATGTAGTGTGAATTAACACAATAATGTAATTTTCCTCCTTTCTTGCTTCTTCTTCTAGCTTCTCCCTTTATCAGGGGTCGCCACAAAGCGAGTTAAAAACTTTTCCACCTCACCCTGTCCTTCACATCCCTCTAATCTCACCCCAGCTCCCTGCAATATCTTCATTTACCACAACCATATACTCCTCTTTGGTCTTCCTCTTGAATGATGCAAAAAAAATCTTAATTTGGTTTTCAAGCCACTCCCGGACTCGACTTTCGGACTCTACGTGTCAGGTCGTTGGTCTTCACTGCCGGCTTCTAGCGGTCTTGATGTTACAACACTAGACCCCTTACCCAAAATGGCTTAGATTTGTACCTCTTTAAGATTCTAGAGAAGAGCTGGATCTGGAAAGATGAGTGTCCTGCTAAACGTTTTGTAAAATGTAAAAACAGCTACTACAACAGTGAAAGGTTCTTTTTTTTTTTTTAATTACATTTTACATAACATATTACCAAATAAACATCTCCAAACAACTGTCCCTAAGGAAAGGAAACACCATTTTGCAAAGTTAAAAACAATTAAAAAAATTAAATACATTAAGCCCTGTAAAAGTTTTAAAAAGTCTTTAGACAGCCAATACGAGTGGTTTTTGATCAGAAGAATTAAAGGCTGTACATGGAGCATTTTAACAATGACTGCAGGACTGAACGAATCGTTACAATCAGAAAGCCCCTAGACCGCTTACATAACACGGGTGTGCTAACTAATGGTCCGTACGCAATACTTGAGTATGGGTGCAAATTTGCAAAATAATATGCTACGTCCTTAATACCGACCAAGAACCTTCATAAACTGCAAAGCCAAACAATTAATGCGAGTCCGTGTAACTAGTCCCGTTTTAGTTTTTAATGTCTGCTAATCTAATTCAGTTCCAAACACCTTGAAAAACATTACGTTAAAAAACACACCGATAATGGTTTCTCTTGTTTCATGTTTAATCTGCAAAGTCAAAAAATAAAAAAAAAATCCAAGCCCTTGCTGTATTGCCCTTTACATCCTGTTCACACACCCAGTGCTTTCTTATGTAAAGTCTCACCAACAAAACAGTTACAAGAAGGTGATAGATGGCTGTCACACTCACTTAAGACTTCAAAATGCAGACACTACCCTTGAGGTCAAACCCAAAGGGCACAAAAGAAGCTTGAAAATGCATCCTACTACATAACAGACAACTGAAATGGTTAAAGACAAATAAGGTTTGATGCATAGTGTTCCAACAGACAATTGTAGAGAACCAAACAGCTGATCTGTCACCAAGTACTGTGTAAATACATATAAACCTGTCAACATCGGACATTCATTCAGCTGCACTGACCACTTTGAAATGTTTTAGCGCACCTCATGTAGACATGACAACTGTGATCCCTACCCAGCATTGCAATGAAAACACTTACATCTGCTTCCTCTGTTCTCCAGGGATTGGTGCTGGAGCCCCCACTACACTGACCAGTAATAAGCATGGACAGAAGAAGTTGCTTTACTGGACGGCAATTCCTACTGTTAACCCTCAGCTACTTAGGTTTTTGGAGTCTTGTTCCTGGAAAACTAAAGGTATTCCTTAAAAGTAGATTAGTAGATTATGTATTAGTGTAAAGAGGATTTAAAATCTTGATACGCACCAAAACGCTTCATATCGTTTTGCATTTTATCAATTCTTATTCCGATTCTGCTTTATGATTCAGGTTCTTATTGATTCCAAGGTTCGATTCCAAAATGTTGAGGTATAAAGAATCTCATTTTTTTCCTATTTCAGCTTCAAAAGTAATCATCATTATTTACGTTTTTCCTTCACTTTTAAACCTACAAGTAAAAAGCTTAACGTGGCTCAATGTAATAAAGCATTGACCTAGGAACACCAAACTTCTCTCAGTTACTACTGCTCATAAGTACTCTGTACTGATGAAATTATGAGTATGTTGTCCAAAAGGGAAAGTAATCCTTGTTTACATTACATTTTTACTTATAATAGACTACTTTCCCTTTGGACCACATTTCTTCAGTAGAGGTTATTTATGACCAGGAGTAATTGTGAGAAGTTTAGTGGTCTTGGGTCATTGTTTTAGGACCTTAAGCCACGTTAGACTGCAGACAGTTGAACACTGTACAAGCTCATGCTGGAGCTTCAGATGTTTTGCCATATTGGAGGTATAAACTCCTTTACAACACATCTACTTCCCACAAATATTGCCTTTTCTTTTTCTCTCAAAGTGGAGCCAAACTTTTGAGTGCCCATCTTCCACTAACGCTCTAACAAAGCATGTCAAAAAACCATGTGATGATGCATGTGATCACCTGACGCACCGATCCCCATAGATAGATAGATTCCTCTTTATTACACACGTGTTTTTGCTCTAATCTTGTGAATTTATACAATAAAATGCGTTAGTAAGAACCGATAAGTGGAATCGAAATTCTGTTAATTTTTTTAATGGATACCTGGTTGTCGGAACCTGGTTTCAATACCCAACCCTAGCTTCAGAACGATTTTCGATCACACGTTAATGCAAACCCTCCACTGGATGAAGTCAGTGAAGTAGGCAGGCTTGAACGGAGCACCGTCCCATCATAAAGGAAAGCAAAATCCAGCACCATCACCAGACAGCCGGAGTCCAGGCGTGTGCCCAAAAAGGTGCAATGTATGTAGTCTGTGTCAGCTATAGTGCATATTTACTATTGTAATGCATTAGGACAATTCATGAATGCACTGTTTTAACACTGGGGCTGTCAATGTTAACACGTTAGTAATGCATTAACACGAGAATATTTTAATGCTGTTAATCGCTTTTTTTGCTGCTTGACCTGTGAAAGGACCTGTAGTTATGGCTTGTATCTGAAATCCTCTTCTACTAGAGCACTATTAGTCTAGTACTGTGGAACTGGCGAAATACGCTGTGCTCACTACTGTGTGACAGCAGATCCTGCCACACGAACACACTAACAATCTCCGTCGCATGGCACACGAGATAAGCACACACATGCTATTCATATTGTCCACTTGCATGGCCATTGGGGTTTAATACAACTCTGCTCATGATGCGATTCACAGCACCAGTTCACAATTCTATTTTCTTACGATTTTTTTTTTCTGAAGCGCAATTAATTTCAATGACTAGAAACAGAGGTCTAAAATGCTCTACGTAGCTTTACGGTTATCTTAAATAACCGAGTGACAACATTGCTTTCATTTTGGAAGGAATAAACAATTCAAAAATACTGTGTACTTTCCTGTATAAAAAAAAGTATCGTGGTCTACGACAACGAACAGAAATCAGGTGTTTATGCGTATGGGAGCATGACGCATGTCTGCGCCCTCTGGTGTTCAAAAAATGCAACTGAACTCATCAGTCTCCAAGATGATCCTGATGCATGGTTACACCCCTAATGGTCATGTAATGGTTTTTACCGGTGAAATTATTTCTTGGGGTCAAACGAGAGCAAGCAAAAAATGCGATTAATCGAGATTATACGACTTGATATTTTAATAATATTGTTTGAAATAACTATTAAACATTTCTTCAAAGTGGCAAAACAGTGCACTGTAGTATACAGAGAGGCATTTTCTAACACGCCTCCAATCCTGGTAAGATTTAGTATTGTACTCTGGAATTGGATGCACATCCATCCAAACAGGAAACCGAGATCAGGCCATAACATTAAAATACTGATCTTGGATCAGCCTTTCCTACATATCAATACTCTATAATTGTACATGTTACAGTCTGAAGTGGAATCTATAATGCTGGACAGTTTTAGACACCTTGTTTCTACACTCACTGTCCATTTCATCAGTTCCACTTACCATATGGAGGCACGTTGTAGTTCTACAATCACAGACTTTCCATCTGTTTCTCTACATACTTCTCTAATGGTCAGGAACCCCCATAGGACCACCACAGATCAAGTACAACTTGTTGTGCTGGATCATTCTTGGTGGTGTGTTAGTGTGTATTGTGCTGGTATGTGCTGGAGTGGATCAGACACAGCAGTGCTGTTGGAGTTTTTAAACACCTCAGTGTCACTGCTGAACTGAAAATAGTCAACCACCCAAAAAGTTCAGCCACCAGCATCCTGTAAGCACTGATGAAAGATTAGAAGATGACTAACAATCTATGTAACATCAGATGAGCTGCTGTCTCTGACTTTACATCTACAAGGTGGAGCAGTATGGTAGATGTGTCTGAGAGAGCACAGTGAGTGAACACTGTTCAAAAACTCCAGCAGCACTGCTGTGTGTGATCGAATTGTACCAGCACAACACACACTAACTCACCACATCAGTGTCACTGCTCCATTAAGAAATAAAGGCGAATAACAAAGTAGGTAGAGAAACAGATGGAGTACAGACTAATTGTAGAACTACAAAGTGCATCTATATGGTAAGTGGAACTTATAAAATGGACAGTGAGTGTAGAAATGGGGATGTGTACCTAATAAAGTGATCGGTGATTTGGTATACTATAATATTATCATAGATTTGCATAGATCTGATACAGTGTACCGGAGTAATGGCTGATACTGGCCTGAAACACTAGACTGTATCAGACCTGTGACCTTGTATTAACACAGAAAAATGTCCTAAAGCCCGGCACTTTCCCATCTGGGACATTCTTCATCACAACAGAAGTAACCAGGGTGTGGGTTCTGTAGCTACATAAAATCAGTATTGCGCATGAACCTATATGAAGAGGGTCTGATATTGATGTCGTAACAAACATGGAGAAATGGGACTCGTCACACAACACAAACGCACCAAGCTGTCCGAGTCACTAAAATATCCAACCTGTCCTATTTGTTTTGCACACTGAATGCAAAGGCAAGAGAAGTAGTGCGTGGGAGGTTTGTTAATGTGCCAGTAACACTTCATAGTGCCATGTGTTCGAGTCAGAAATACCTATTGCTGATTATAGAACTGATTTCGCTATACTTTAAAAATATACAAGAATAACACACTTTAAAGTAACAACCTCGGGTCTGCTTTTAGTCCTTCACCTTTTCACCACTTATCCTAATCCACACTGCTTTAGGAAGAGTCACTGGCTCTATGGAGAGAGAGATGACTGACAGGTTGTGGAGATGAACCAAGGAACATTTGTAAAAAAAACAATAATCAAGTGGGATTGTAAAGTCCCAGCACCCGTAATTTTAGCTCTTCATCCTTCCTCCTCCTCGGCAGTGTGGCTGTGTCGGCTTCAGGTCAAGAGAATTCGGATTTGCTGAGTGCGATGGCCAGCTCCAGATCCTCCTGCTCCTGCTGGGTGAGCCGGGCCACGCGCTCCCTCTCCTCACGCTCGCTCTCTCTCTTGGCCCACTCAATCATGTCTTCTTTGTGGGTAGTTCCAAACACGTCAAGAAAAAATGACACAGGAAAATAAAAATTAGACTACATCAACTAAATACAGTGACCAAAAAGGTACCCAAAGCAGGAGGTGGCAAACTTATTTACAAATGGATCATGTGGCTGCTGGTTTTCATTTCAACCAAGCCCGCAGCCACATGGTACCTTTGGGTACAATGAATCCTTTATAGAAAGAATTCTGTAAAGTTGTAGTCAAGGGTGTCTTTCCATAATGCAGTGGAAAAAAATATGCCATCTCCAAGCATAAAAAGTCATTAACCATATTTTATTTTGAATGCAAACTGACATGCATGGACTAAACCGATTAAAACCTTTCTGTGTGATCATAGATGACTTTCGTAAAGACCATATTGTCCAGATGAATGGATCCAAACACACGGAGTACAGTCTTATGCAAGAACATTCTGTTAAGGACTATGGTTCAGAAGGTCCAGGGTTCAAATCCCACCTCTGCCAAGCTACCACTGTTGGGTCCTTGAGCAAGGCCCTTAACCCACAATTGCTTGGATTGTACGACTGTATCAATTGTAAGTCGCTCTGGATAAGGGCGTCTGCTAAATACTGTAAATGTAAATCTAAATGTTCTTAAATAAAACATATCTGAAAACATTAAACACAAACATTTGGGAAATGATGACTAACTGGCATTAATGGTTATTATGTTTTACAAAAATGTTAAAGATTCCATGCAGCAGTAGATTTTTTTTTTTTTAAATCAAAGCATTTTTAGAAATTCCTTGTTGTGTGTTACATTTTGTGTTAAACCCACTTCCTCCTAGTCACTTTTTAAGTGTTTGCCATATGTATTATGTTTCCCTGAATATCAAATACTACTCAAATTTATAGGGACACACTTTATGTAGAGCCACTAATGGTCATTACACTTACACAAACCTTATTTATGCAATAACAAATAATAGCCTACCTGTTAAAGCAATTCATGAGTGTCAATATGTCTAAAAAAACTATTTGATTGATCAAAAGGAGAGAAAATACTAACCTAAAATGTTTGTTTGTTTATTTAACAATGCATCAGCATCCACATTCACACTGGGCCAATATAGAGCGACCAATTAACCTCGATGCCTTTTGAATATGGGAAGAAACCAGAGTAAACCCATACGGACTCGGGGAGGACATGCAAACTCCACACAGGCAGAGCCTGAGGTCAGGATGCAACCAGGGACCTCTGGCATGAGACGACAGCGCTAACCACTTGTGTCACCGATAACGTAATCTACAAGGTTATGACAAAAGATGTCAATGGTGCTGCAATTCAAATTATGAAATGTACTCCATTTAGACCAGGTTAACTATTACCTTTGATATTCAGTCTAAATTACTGCATTGTATAATGCACGGGGCCCTGGTGACAATGTAGTCTAAACATGCTATACATGTTATGTTTGGGGGTGAGGGGGAGGCAGGGGGAACGGAGGCAGGAAGGGGCAGGGCAGCAAAAAAACAAAGGGACAGCAAGACGAGGAAGACACACACACAAAAAGGGAGGGAGAGAGAGAGAGAGAGAGAGAGAGAGAGAGAGAGCGAGAGACACAGACAGAGAAGAGAGGGAGAGAGAGAGAGAGAGAAGAGAGGAGATAGAGAGAGAGAGAGAGAGAGAGGAGAGAGGGAGATAGATAGAGAGAGAAGAGAGAGAGATATAGATATATATTAATATAGATATAGAAAAACAATACATACATACAAATTAAAACCATTACAATATATACACTAGATACATATTAATATAATACACCCCACACACACACACAACACACACACAACACACAACACACACACACACACACACAGCTCAAAAAAAAAAGGGAACACTTAAACAATACAATATAACTCCAAGTAAATCAAACTTCTGTGAAATCAACCTGTCCACTTAGGAAGCAGCACTGATTGACAATCAATTTCACATGCTGTTGTGCAAATAGACAACAGGTGGAAATTATTGGCAATTAGCAAGACACACTCAATAAAGGAGTGGTTCTGCAGGTGGGGACCACAGACCACTTCTCAGTACCTTGCTTTCTGGCTGATGTTTTGGTCACTTTTGAATGTTGGTGGTGCTTTCACACTCGTGGTAGCATGAGACGGACTCTACAACCCACACAAGTGGCTCAGGTAGTGCAGCTCATCCATGATGGCACATCAATGGGAACTGTGGCAAGAAGGTTTGTTGTGACTGTCAGTGTAGTGTCCAGAGGCTGGAGGCGCTACCAGGAGACAAGCCAGTACACCAGGAGACATGGAGGAGGCCATAGGAGGGCAACAACCCAGCAGCAGGACCGCTACCTCCGCCTTTGTGCAAGGAGGAACAGGAGGAGCACTGCCAGAGCACTGCAAAATGACCTCCAGCAGGACACAAATGTGGATGTGTCTGCACAAACGGTTAGAAACCAACTCCATGAGAATGTTATGAGGGCCCGACGTCCACAGATGGGGGCTGTGCTGACAGCCCAACACTGTGCAGGACACTTGGCATTTGGCAGAGAACACCAGGATTGGCAAATTCACCACTGGCACCCTGTGCTCTTCACAGATGAAAGCAGGTTCACACTAAGTACATGTAACAGACGTGACTGGAGATGCCGTGGAGAGCGATCTGCTGCCTGCAACATCCTTCAGCATGACCGGTTTGGCAGTGGGTCAGTAATGGTGTGGGGTGGCATTTCTTTGGAGGCCCGTATAGCCCTCCATGTGCTCGCCAGAGGTAGCCTGACTGTCATTAGGTACCGAGATGAGATCCTCAGACCCTTTGTGAGACCATATGCTGGTGCGGTTCCTCCTAATGCAGGACAATGCTAGACCTCATGTGGCTGGAGTGTGTCAGCAGTTCCTGCAAGATGAAGGCATTGAAGCTATGGACTGGCCCGCCCGTTCCCCAGACCTGAATCCGATTGAGCACATCTGGGACATCATGTCTCGCTCCATCCACCAAAGTCACGTTGCACCACAGACTGTCAAGGAGTTGGTGGATGCTTTAGTCCAGTTCTGGGAGGAGATCCCTCAGGAGACCATCTGCCACCTCAGGAGCATGCCCAGGCATTGTAGGGAGGTCATACAGGCACATGGAGGCCACACACAATACTGAGACTCATTTTGACTTGTTTTAAGGACATTACATCAAAGTTGGATCAGCCTGTAGTGTGTTTTTCTACTTTAATTTTGTGTGTGACTCCAAATCCAGACCTACATTGGTTAATAAATTTGATTTCCATTGATGATTTTTGTGTGATTTTGTTGTCAGCACATTCAAATTTGTACCAGAAACAAAGTTTAAAGAATATTTCATTCATTAAGATCTAGGAGTGTTATTGAGTGTTCCCTTTATTTTTCTGAGGCAGTGTGTATGTGTATGTATGTGTATGTATGATGTTGTATGTATGTATGATGTATGATGTTTGGTATTGTATGTATGATGTAGGTATATATATATTAAGAAGAGAGGAGAGAGAAGAGAGAGGTGAGAGAGAGAGAGAGGAAAACAAAAGAAATAAAGAAAGAGAAAAAACAAAAAGAAAAAGAGGGACATAGAGAGAAAAACAACAAAAGAGAGAAGAGAGAAAAAGAAGAGAGAGAGAGAGAGTAGAGAGAGAGAACAAAAAAAAAAAAAAGAGAGAAGGAGAAACAAAAAAAAATGAGAGATAGAGAGAGAGAGAGAGACGAGAGAGAGTAGAGAGGAGAGAGAGAGAGAGAGATAGAGAGAGGGAGAGAGGAGAGAGAGCGAGAGGGAGAAGAGAGAAGAGAGGAAAAAGACAGAAGACAGAAGACAACAAGAAAGATGAAGAGAGAGAGAGAGAGCGAGAGTAGAGAGAGAGAGAGAGAGAGAGAGAGCACAGACAGAAGACAGACAGACAGACAGACAGAGAGAGAGAGAGAGAAGAGAGAGAGAGATGAGAGAGAGAGGGAGAGAGAGAGAGAGAGAGAGAGAGGGGAGGTAGGGAGGGGGAGGGAGGGAGGGAGGGGGATAGGATGAGAGAGAGAGAGAGAGAGAGAGAGAGAGAGAGAGAGAAGAGAGAAGAGAGAGATATCTATATATACGATTATCATTAATATATATATATATATGTATTGTATGTATGTAGGTGTATATATATATATATATATATATATATATATATATATATATATATTATATATCTCTCTATATAGAATGTGTGTATTATATATATAATAAATATATATGTGTTTAATATATCTATACACACATTATATACACCCACTTATCATAATATACACACATATATACACCGCCCCTCTATCTATATTATATATATATCTGTGTGTGTGATTATATGTTATATATATATCTCTTACACCCACCATATAATATATATATATATCTATTAGTATCTAATATGTGTGTGTCTAGATATATAATTATACACCATATATACACACACACATATCTATTATATATATTATATAATGTGTGTGTATATATGGTGTATATATATATAATGTGTGTGTATATATGTGTGTATATATATATATACCACACACCTATATATATATAATATATATATATACACACACATCATACATACATATATATAGATAGCTAGATAGATGTGTGTGTAGGTATATATATATATATATATAATATATCTATATATATATAGAATATATATATATTATATGTGTGGTGTGTGTTATATATATATATATATATCTCTATATATATATCTATATAATAGAAATAATCTATATATATATATATACCCACACCACCCCCATATACACACACACATATACACACATATAATATAGATTCGATGGTGTGTGGTGTTATTATATATATATATATTATATTATATAGATATATATATAGATATATATATACACAAACAACATACATACCATTACATACATACATACATTTACACACACCCCACACACACACACACACACAGGTAATTGACACAAACCTCTTTTATACAACATACTGACAGCTTTGATTTAAATTAGAAATAATATTGTGTCTGAAACATGTATACTAAATCTCTATAAAATGCATTTCTCTCGAACAGATTTTTGCCATTTCCGATACCGCAGTTGGCCGTTTGACATTTTTGGCATTGAAATCCCAATAACTTTATCTCTCTAAATTAACAATGGACAAAGAAACTGAATGATGTCCTTTTGCAGTGGTGATCCGATCTACAAGAAGGGCTTAGTCACGTTTATGGCAGCTTTAGCACTACACATACATAAACTTTGCTGAGCATGCAGTTCATGCACACAGAGGCAAGGTGGGAAACACACCAAAGAAAGTTTAGACGCACTGTTTGCAAGTAGCACAACGATGACCTCACACCACAGATCATATGGATATGAACTGTGTTAGGTTAATCAGAGTGGACATGCATCTTCCTAGCTCAAGGATAGCTGCAAACTCTTCTCTCATCCTTGAGCAAAACCCACGGAAACCCAACAGGCAAACACAGACGGATATAATCCATATAGTATGAAAAATCCATATAGTTGGGTACACCAAAATAGTAGAAATTAAGTAAACCTATACTAGTAGTAAATGACTTCAATGTTGTTGCTATATACTGATCCGCCAAAAACATAACACCACAAACAAAAAGGAGCCAAGAGATAAGGCTGGCACCTTCATAAAACATTTTATTGAGCACACTTTCTGCAGTTTAAACTGGACCGATGACCCTCGCGGGAGAGAGATGGGTGGTGGAGAGCATGTGCTGAGGGCGTGCTGGGAGTCATGGGAGGTAGTCAAGTATCATTCCACAGTCAGCGCTTCAGCCAATCACAGCTCAGAAAATGGTTACATTGGTAAGACGTAAGGCAATCAAGAGAGGTGAAGACAGATGATTAGTGCATGCAGAACGAGGTGAGGGAAATGTCGATCAGAGGATGTGAGATTAATGAACATGCAGCACAGCGTCCCACTCACAATGATACAGCGTACTGGAGTCAGTAGCAAGCAGCCCCACCTCTCGAACCACAGCCAGTTGTATTGACCATGTTGAGTTAACACTGACGTATGAAGAGATATGTTTCTTCTACATAGCTTATGTAGCACAATATGTACTATATGTCAGAGGGTTAGGATTTTCATTTAAGGATAACTACAAAAGCTAAAACATACTACAGGTATGCGTCACTTAACATACACGATGCATTGTGAAATTGCACATTATGCACTCCTGACGTAGTCCTAACACCGTATTAAATATATGCACATATACAGTGGTACCTCGGTTCTCGACTACCTCAAACTTTTTGATCATTTACATTTACAGCATTTAGCAGACGCCCTTATCCAGAGCGACTTACAATTTATACAAACTTACAATCCAAGCAATTGTGGGTTAAGGGTCTTGCTCAAGGACCCAACAGTGGCAGCTTGGCATAGATGGGATTTGAACCCTGGACCTTTTGGCCCATAGTCCAGTATGTTAACCGCTTGACTACCACAGTCAGGCGAAACTCGAATCACAATTCATGATTTAGTGGTTCATATTCATAATACTCATTGCTCAATGAAGATCTACTGGAGATCTCTGCTATTTTCATCGAGTTTTGCATCTACAGTGCTTTATTCTTGGTGCACATAAAAGTCTCCATGGGTCCTAAAAAGGGTTGCACTGACTGCCAGCCGAAAGGGAAACAGGAACTTAATGCTCCAGAAACATCCTGCAGTGAGCTGTAGCAGCTATGCTAGCGCTGCAAGTTCATCAATATACCAAGTGTTTTTGCTTTCCTGAAAAAATTAATGACAAGAACCGAGGTACCGCTGTAAATGGGTCATCTAGGTTAAAACCCTTAACAATAAAGATAATAACCTCATTGGACCACAGACTTTCATGCGATGGAACATTATGTGGCACATACCTGTATATAACTGCCATTATATATAAACTGAAATGACTCCAATGTACCAGTTCGCTCATTGCACAAGACGGTATCATCCACCTTTAAAGAGCACTGAGACTTTCATGTTCCTGAGCGAAAAATATGAATTACTCTCAATTTATTTCAAATCTTCCCCATACATTAGCTGTCAAGTGTCTGTTTATGTAATTCACACATGGGCCCACGCCCAGTAATAGAATATGGACTGTGTTCTTACAGGATAATTCTTATTAAAATACTGGCTTTTTTTTTTTTTTTTTTAAACCAATTGCAGAGCCAGTGACTATATACTTAAAACATGAATGTTCTTTTTTTCTTAAAGTGTTTACTATTGGATGTTGGTATCCTTTATTGGTTTTAGGGGGTAACTTAGAAGTAATGGCCAATTAATCCTACACGTCTTTGGGAAGTTGAAGGAAAATGGAGCATCCAGAGTGCCATAACCATGTCCCTGTCCTCAAATGGGCCCCTGGTGAGGCGAAACCCAGGAATTCACTCCGCTTGTCTTTAAGACACCAAACTCTCGGTCGTACAGGACCTGATCCTTCTCCTGTCCAAGTGCCTGGGTTCAGCCTGAACGGGGGCTGCCGAGTTACAGAGCCCACTCAAGAACAGGGACGAGGTCTGCCACATGCGACAGAGACCTGGTGTGCCCCTTGTCACAGTGACCTTTTAATAAATCCTCCAAGTTCTTTATCAAAAGTCATCGGTTATCTGTGAAAACAGCTGTGTGCACACTGTCGATACTCGAGATCAACTGTTGCCATCTTGTGCAACTAGCTCACTGTACTGATCAACACCTGAATACACGAGGCTGAGAGGCAACGGCTGGCACTCGGCAGAGGTGAAACGAGAAAGGTTAATATCACTACAGTGCATCAGGATGCGGAGAGGGGGCGGGGGAGGTGCTCACTTTGTCGAAGGAGGCAAATCGGTCAGGCTCACGTGGGACTTGGCAGGGGACAGAGGGGGCGAAAGGGTCTGGAACATCGTCTTTAGCAGGGAGGGAAGAGAACTCTCCAGAGCCTTGTGTGGTGAATGTTCCTCGCCGCTGAAACGAGTCCGAAGAGTCCGACAGGTGGATGTTCGAGCGCTTACCTGTAGGGGACACACACCTTCTGCTTAAGAACAGATAACAGTGTGAACACAAATTGTAAATTTGCATTTCAGGGAATAATCAATTAACCTAATGCATGTCTTGGGAATGTAGGAGAAACCGGAGTAAACCCATGCAGACATGAAGAGGACATGATCCTCCCACAGAAAGGGCCCAGGTCACTCCACCTTGGGATCGAACCCAGGACCTGTGAGGCGACGGTGCTACCCACTGTCCCGCCCAAAAGTGCCTAAAGAAATGAAGCCTACTTTGAATTACAAAAGGTGTTGACCTGGTAATCTTTTTTTTTTTGTGTTTATTAAATTCTTTAAACTTAAATGCATTCTGCTGAAGCGTATACTGTCCATTTGCTTTTAAATAATGTAAAAAAAAAAAAAAAATGTAATATAAGCAAGCAAAAATGTGATTAATGCAAAGAAATATAATAACACTGGCATTTATATGACTATGGCACTTGTTTTTTTTTCCCACTGTGAAATTTTTTTTTAACCAAGTGGAGGAATTCCAAAAAGAAAAAAAATCATGTCCCAATATTTCACAATTTAAAGTCGCCTTTTCACGTCACGCCGTGGCCTTTACAGCGATCTTCATACTACCTCTGTAGATAATGTGAATTAATAACTATGGAATGCTGTAAGGACCGCCTAAAGTTTTAAAGAATTAAAAAAATCTAGGTGAAACAGGAAATAGAAAGAAATTAAAAAATTAATTTCATTCAAAACAAAATACAGAATAAAAATTACTTTTTAGTGATTTGGCACTACAATGACATCACTGTGTCTGAATGTCTATAACAAAGCACATGAAAGAAAAAAGAAAAAGGAAAAAAAGCATTTAAATGAAGAAATACTTGAATTTACACAATTTAAATCCAACAACAGGAGGAGGGGGTGATTACATGTCCCATAATTTTCTCCAGACTGACCTGGTGGCGGTGGTGGAGGTCTGGTAGGGGTGCCCGTTTTGGGCGGTAATGCAGGAGGCACATCTGACTGGTCTTCCTTAAATAGATTCTTATTATGCGTGTTCGATGTGGCAAATGGATCAGCACCATTAGACTGAGGAGATACGAAATGAAGAGCTAATCAAGAACAAAATGAACGGACTCATTTGCATTACAACACTTATCAGGAAACACTTCTACAAGAGGTGAATTAAAATATGAATCATTAATCCAATATCATACAATTTCAATAATCAGGTCCATCACATTAAATGAAAAACACAACTGTACTTTCCAGTAAACACCATCCCACCTTGAACAAAATCCAGGGCTTTGTGTATACCAAAGTGCATAGAATAATAGCAAATGCAGATATACAAACAAAAGATTAAATGTGCGATTCATGGAAATACCCTTGGAATTTCTTTCATTTTTTCAGAGCCATAAAAATCCAGTGTTGAGTCTTGGTATGTGACTTTTATTCATAATAGACAGACACTTTATTTGGATGCTGCAAAACAATAACTGTCCAAGAATGGTAATTAAGGATTGCACTGAAATTCCAGCCACTGAAAGGATCACATTCCGAAAGAGGGGAGAGAAAAATAAAAATAAAAATAATAAAAAAAAGGGTAAAAAGCAGACAGACGAAGAACAAACAAAGGAGTTTAAATAGCAATTGGATCGCTGACATTACACGGTTAGGAAGTCTTAAAAAACACTTTAAAAATAACATTACTGTACGTAATATTGTCGTATGCACCTAGTTGTATGTAATATTGTAGTATGCAAATGTAATAACAATTAGAGGTGATTAACACTGCAGTCTGTTTCTCTTACTAATCGGCACCAGACGCATTCAGTTTGAGTAGCGCAGTAGAACCTATCGCAAGTTTAAATGCATCGTAACAAAGAAGTTAAATGCATACTGTATACATCATAGCATAGCCTACCTTAAACCTGCTTAAAACACTAACATTATTATTATTTCGGTGCATCACTAGCACCAGTAATTGTGGGGCTGTCTGTATATCCCAAGACGAACAAACAACAACAAACAAGAACAGACAATATTAAAATCTTACCTTTGCTAAACTGCTAAAATCTGCAAAACCAACTCCAGCTGTCTCACTACCAAAGACTTTTGCAAAGGGATCTGAAGAGCACACACACACACACACACACACACACACACACACACACACAATTACAGAACATGCAGGTATTCATAAAAACACTGGGGCAACAGAAAAGTGAACACAGGTTGGGGTGGGGGTGTTTGTATGTTGGCTAATCCAATCTCTCCCAAGCAGAGAACTGCCTGAGCTTACCTGGGTCTGTGTCTGCATTCACTGCAGTGCCTCCAGGAGCAAATGGGTCATTCGCTGCTGCTGGTGCATCCTTCTGAAGAGAACAGGAAAAGATTGAGGCACCCTACTACACTACACCCATTTATATGGATACACCTAAATAAAATGGGAACGGTTGGTGATATCAACTTCCTGTTTGTGGCACATCAGTATATAACTTTTCAAGATGGGTGTTGACCATGGCTGCCATTTTGAAGTCGGCCATTTTGGATCCAACTTTATTATTTCCAATGGGAAGAGGGTCATGTGACACATCAAACTTATTGAGAATTTCACAAGAAAAACAACGGTGTGCTTGGTTTTAATGGAAAACTTTATTCTTTCATGAGTTATTTACAAGTTTATTGACCACTTAAAAATGTGTTCAAAGTGATGCCCATTGTGTTGGATTGTCAATGCAACCCTCTTCTCACACTCTGGACACACTGATAGCAACCACCGCAGAAGAAATGGTAGCACAGGCTTTCCAGTATCCGTTGTTTCAGATGCTGCACATCTTCACAGCATAGACAATTGCCTTCAGATGACCCCAAAGATAAAAGTCTAAGGGGGTCAGATCGGGGGAGCATTTCTTCTGCGGTGTTGCTATCAGTGTGTCAAGAGTGACCCTCTTCCCATTGGAAATAATAAAGTTGAATCCAAAATGGCCACCATGGTCAACACCCATCTTGAAAAGTTTCCCCCCTCCCATATACTAATGTGCCACAAACACGAAGTTAATATCAGCAACCATCCCCATTTTATTTAGGTGTATCCATATAAATGGCCCACCCTGTACTTTCCATTATCAGCATTACTTTGTGGGTTTACTTTAGAGCTCAATTCTGACTGGTTTCCATGCTATAGCATGTGACAATCACAAAAATATTAGCACAGGAAAAGTTTACAATCTTAAACAGGACAAATCTCATGCATGGCCAAAACGCACCGTTGCCAATTCCGACCCAGTGAACGGGTCATCCCCTGCTCCAGCTGCTGAGCTAAACGGATCGGAGTCATCAGTTTTGGATGTGAATGCCGTACTGCCACTGCCGGAGCTAAACGGATCTGCAGTGTCTGTAGTGGCTCGGGAGAACGGATCAGATGCAGCAGTGCTGCTAGAGGAGAACAGGTCTGCTTCTGTTTGACTTGTGCTTGAGCTGAAAGGGTCAGACGAAGCAAATGGATCTGCTGCAACAAAGGTGGTGGAGGAAGACTGGCTGAAGAAGGAGTCGGTTGCAAATGGATCCGTGCCCTTAAAGGGGTCACCGCCAAAGGGATCTACAAAGTAAAGGAATTCGATATTGGTACTGTACGTCTTAATGGTGCTTTGAACCCTCCTGATTGAACAGAACGTGTCAGAGCCGGCATACTCACCTGAAATGTCTTTCGAGAAAGGATCTTCATTTTTAAAAGGATCACCTGCACAGAACAATCACATTATAAACAACATGTAGATGCACTCCTGTGCAAAGCTTTGGACATTTCTGCTTACTACTGGTGCTGATTTTGTACATGAAAAAAAGTTACCATCGCAGGGACTTACACAGGTCTGCAACGTTTTAATGCACTATTAGCGTTTACATAATATTTAGTCGGGCAGCACGGTGGTTCATGCATTTAGCTCCGAGACTCCCAGTTCTATCCTGACCCCAGACTCTGCCTGTGGAGTCTGCATGGGTGCTCCCGTGTCCTCCCACATTCCACAGATATGCATTAGTTTGATTGGGGACTCTAAATTGGCCCATGACTCATAGATTAACAACCTTTTGTCTGTCATAAATATAGCCATTGATGCTGATGCAATGTTAAATAAAACGAATAAACAAACAATATTAAGCAAACAGTCTGAGTTTGCCAGTTTGACAACTGACTGGGGTTAGTTCCTGCCTTGTTCCCAGTACTATCAGTTGGGCTTCAGCTCCTTATGACCCTAGCTAGAATTAAGTACTTATTGAATGAATGAATGTTTTTCAGACACTCCCTCACACACAACCCAACCCTCATGAGTGAAATGCAGACGAAAGACGAGGAAAGTGCCTGTATCACTGCTCCAGGCAAACTAAAACCTTTCTGAGCTGACATTTTGGCCATCCTCATGATCGCCATTAAATATGCTACTTCCAAGTCTTTCAGATTGCACCAAGTTCAAATCCTGTGCTCTCCATGCTTCCTTCATTGGTTTGCTATCTGTTTTTAGTTTATTTAATGTATGTTCTTGGAAAATGTTTCTACATCAGAAATATTTTAGGTTATCCTGCAAATATGTTACATATCTGTTTTTAACAATATTGAAGTCTGTGAGTCATTTTACATAATTGCAACATAGTCTCACGGGCCACTTCTGTAGGTGCACCTGTTCAATTCCTCGTTAAAAAAAATATCTAATCAGCCAATCACATGGCAGCAACCAAGACGACCTGCTGAATTTCACAGCAAGCATCAGGACGGGGAAGAAAGGTGACTAGAGTGATTTTTGCACATGGCATCACCATTGGTGATCTGAGTATTTCAGAAACTGCTGATGTACTGGAGTTTATACACACAGCCATCTCTAGGGTTTACAAAGAATGGTCCAAAAGAGAGAAAATACCCAGTGAGTGGCAGTTCTCTGGGTGAAAATGTCCGCTTGATGCCAGAGGTTAGCCTGGTTTGAGCTGATAGAAAGGCAGTAACTCGCATAACCACTAACCACACTTTGCATACCTAATAAAGTGGCCAATGAGCGCATGTCCATACGACGAATTGTGTGTGTACATTTCTTACCGTCAGTAAAGGGGTCTGTGTGAAAGAAGTCAATGGAAGGCACAGACGCTGGGCTGCCTGCACGAGGAATGGCAGGCTGGGAGGACTCCTCCTTTTGCTCTGGCACTGGAGACTCCACCTAGAAATTCCAAACAAAAATTAAAGCAGCTGTTCTATTATCCAGAGGAGATTGGCCGCAGAATTTGAGAAGCCTGGTGTGGTGACCTAGCTCAATCTTATACTGAAAACCTGAAACACGCCTAACCTTTAACTATAGTAAGTTTATTCTAGGAGAGAAAAATCAAGAAAATAAAGCCATGTTTCACAATCTTCATACATTTAGTAGTTCTGCAAGATCCAATTTAAAGAAACTATGTGCGACATTGTGATCTGTAGTGAGAACAAGGAACAGGTAGAAGAGAACTTGGGGAGGTGGAGGTATAATCTGGAAAGGAGAGGAATGAAAGTCAACTGTAGTAAGACAGAATACATGTGTGTAAATGAAAGGGAGGCAGGTGGAGCAGTCAGGCTACAGGGATCA
>JAJAGP010004396.1:0-44272 GCA_025084515.1 Ancistrus triradiatus | reverse complement strand
CCTGGTGCAGGTCTACAATTTTCTTCCTGGTGTCCTTCAACAGCTCTTTGGTCTTGGCCATGGTTGGGTTTGGAGTCTGACTGTTTGAGGCTGTGGACAGGTGTCTTTTATACAGATAACGCGGTCAAACAGGTGCCATTAATACAGGTAACGAGTGGAGGACAGAAGAGCTTCTTAAAGAAGAAGTTACAGGTCTGTGAGAGCCAGAAAGCTTGCTTGTTTGTGGGTGACCAAATACTTATTTTCCACTTTTTTTTTTTAGTTGAAGTGTACCTATGATGAAAATTACAGACCTCTCTCATCTTTCTAAGTAGGAGAACTTGCACAATCAGTGACTGACTAAATACTTTTTTGCTCCACTGTATATATATATATATATATATATATATATATATATATATATATATATATATCTGTTTCACAGAACATAATGCGGACGTTAAACAGCGGATACCTGTATCACTGCACCCTCTGTCAGATTACATTGTGACGTGGAAGCAGTTAAGAAGGGACTAACCAAGCTCTGATATGACCTCCTCGATGCTTACTGTGTTCTTCTCTATGAGCTCTTTCACTCTGTACAAACGTGCACAATACGGAAACTCTGCCAAGTTGAGTCTGCAAAACAAAGCAGTTACTCTGTTACTGGTAACAAACCACTAAGTCATTCAATGTCCTCATCAGTTTAAGTTTATAAGTACTTAATACAGTACAGTAGTACCTCGGTTATTAGTTCCAGAAGGCTTGTTAAGCACTGAAAACGACGAGTACCGACCAACTTTTTCCCATAAGGAATAATCTGTAATTATAGATCTACAAAGTGCTTCTGTATGTTAAGTGGAACTGAAAAATGGATAGTGAGCACATAAACCAGGAGGGCGTACCTAATAAAATGATCAGTGAGTGTATATCTATACATGAGGTACTACATAACAATAAACTGACCCTTTAATCGACTAACGGAAAACATTTAGATTTTCATCTTGTACTGAATACGTTCCAGTTCTTTTGAAGGTTGCTCATTTATTCAGCCTAGAAAACTTAGTCTTAAGAAGAGATGCTTAGTGCAAGTAACTTTTAAAAGTAATATTTCCATGCAAACTGGCCCTGGTATCTATTTAGCCACAGTCAGCATAATGATGATGACTCACGCTTTGGCATCCTGCTGTGCTTTCTCCTCTTTCTCTATTTCCTCCATCTCCGAGATGAGCTTATTGATGAATCCCTGTGGTAAGCTAAGGGCACCGTGCAGAGCCAACTGAACAGCACGAGCCTGCAACACAGCCCCGTTGTATCCCAGAGAGCAGGAGTGTGTGAGCATAGCGCCAAGCCTCGTGTACTGCCAAAGAGACAGAGTGAGAAGAAGAAAAGTGTTGGTAGCGTTCAAACCAAAATAAATGAGGATGAATGCTGAATCATCACCACAGGTCAGTACTGGCAGTTGAACATGCCAGTTTATCATGATGGATGGAAGCCTTGGTGGCATTGAATAAAATGAAAGAACAAAATCTTCTGGACAAAACATTTTACTACACACACTATTAGCACGTCTTTTTGATGAACACAAAGTTCCTAAACTCTGGCAACTTCACAGTTCATTTTACTCACAATAAGAAAGTTTGGGCACACCTGTTTCAGGCCTCCAACACATTCAGAAAAGCCACATCTGGACATGGTTAACATAAAGTTTGTTTTTTGCACAGTAAAGTTTTAAGTGGCATTTGTGAATGTAACTCTGTATTGTAGTGCTTGACAAATGTTTGCCAAATTAATGTTTTGGCCATGTGGTTCTATCAGCTATTGATGAAAGATGTTTCTTGATGCAGTGCCGATTGAGGGAGCCGAGATCAAAAGGTCAAGTCAAGTCAAGTCAGATTTATTTATATAGCACTTTTTACAATGGAGCATTGTCTCAAAGCAACTTTACAAGTTTAGATTATCTCCTAATAACTACGTCCAATCCCAAATTGAGCAAGCCTAGGGCAACAGTGGCAAGGAAAAACTCCCCAGTTCTAGGAAGAAAGCTTGGGAGGACCAAGACTCAAAAAGGGACCCAACCTCCTTGGGTGGCATAGATGATAAATCTAAGAGCGAAACTAAAGTCATGGAGTCAAAGTTCGAATAAAATGTGAAGTATGCACAAAAGGTGTTCAGTTTAGGCTTGTGCCCTTGCCAATTACTCACTGAAATTCCTCCAGATACCTTGAATTGTTTAATGCTATTATGCACTGTTGAGGGAGAAACATGCAACTGTGTTTTTTATTTCTTTGAGGAACATTGTTTTTAAACACGTCAAAACGTGATCAGCATCACCTCCTGACATCACCAGGTTGAAATCACATATTTATTTCGCTTTTTATTTTAACCTCACTACTAGACCTAAATTGCCCCCATCCCAACTTTTTTGGAATGTGTTGCAGGTTTGAAATGCAGGAAGGGATGTTTATTAACAAATCAAATTGGCTGGCCAGACAAAACATGAAGTAGGGTTCATACTGTCTGCAATGAAAGAAAGGTCAAAGTAAATATACGACACACAGCATTTTATTTTTATTCGTTTCTGTTGTTTTCTTTTTCTTTTTCATTTTCCACACTCTCCCAACTCTTTCTGATTTGGGGTTGTGCAATACAGAGAGTAGCCTACTTAAGCTAGTTCTACACGCTTTAGCAAAGTGCACTTCAACAATGTGGAAATGATTTAAAAATGTAAATACCACCACTATACGTTATAGGGGTCCACAAGTAATATCATAATAATAACTTAAAAAAATCAAATGTGGTTCTGAAGTGCAGCTACAACAGGAATCAAGTTTAGGGGTGAAAAAAATGACGTTGTGGATTCAAACATCTCTCTGCATTTTGCGTTCTCCAGAGTAATAGCAGCGGTAGGCAGCGACTTGATAACAAGGATAACTATTTATGAGTATTTGTGACCTGGTCACAAGCATCGACTATTTATAGAAGCTGATCAAAACTCTCATTTTTGACCAGTTTGTTTGGGTATCAAATCCTCTGCCAGCCAAAATGTCACAGAATCAGCGATGACCTTCCAATTTTTTTTTGTTTTCTCATGTAGAGCATCTTTTTGACATTGTTTACACTTGGCAGTAGCTGTACGATGCTATATAAGAGAAAGAAAATCAATAGGGTTGGTTTTCCATTGTACGAAGACAATTTTAAGACTGAATACAATATTCAATTCAAATAGACAGAGACAACACAAAATCAAACCAAAACAGAGTGTGCAATAATATGGCTATAGCAAGAATAAAGTAATTCTACTTCAGAATTTTGAACTGGCAGCCAAATGTACCACATTAGACAATCCAGAACCCACTGCGACCCTGACCAGGATAGGACATCCTTGGGGTTGATACATGGAAAATTTCAATTAAAAGTTCATCAAAGGGCTGGGCAGGGATTGCCAGAGTATGATCTTACCACCTCCCCTCACTCAAGCACAGTCTACATGGAAGGCACCACCGGAACTCTGCATCATACGAGCATCACCTAAAACACAATATGTTGTAATTCTTATGAATGGGTCTCACCCTCCGCACGTCAGCAGCATCTTTGAAGGCGAGAGCGAATGGTGCAGCTCTCATCGCTCCGCCGTTGCCGAATGACCCGCGTCCACCGAACTGAGCTTGCGCTGGCTGAAAGACATCACTCAGCTGAGGTGACGCAAGCTTCCGCAGGACTTTAATGACTCCTTGTCCATAACCACGGTCGGGAGCGTGGTAATATTCTGTTGCAAATCTGCAACGGAAGTGAGGCAAGTACATACAGGATAACACATGGTAACCGGTTAAACAAAGCACGCTGCCTAAATCAGCACAGACAGTACCTGTAAGCCATGTCGTGCTCGTCAAAGCCCTTTCTGGTCAGAAGAGAATGGGCCACGCAGCGCATCATGGCTGTGTCATCACTGTACTGCAGTATACCTGAGGAAGAGCACATACAGTTTAAGACGTCTCTGCTCGGTTATGCAGTGGTACCTCGGTTCTCGACCATCTCAGGACTTCTCGAATTCGGTTCTTGGCGCATTTTGACTAGAAAAATTTGTCTCGGTTTTCGGCATTTGCTCGGTACTTGGTGCTTAAACTTGTATGAGTCGAGCCATGTGACTCATTTCAGCTGAAACTCGATTCACAATTCATGATTCACAATTCACGATTCAATACACAGTGATTCAGTGTTTTCCTTTATTTGTACATCTACAGCACTGTATTCTTAGTGCAAATAAGCCTCCATGGGTCCTAAAAAGGTTAATAATGACAGCCAACCAAAAGGAAAACTGGCTTTCAGGCTGAGAAGTTAGCATTAGCAGCTAGGGCCCGAAGTTCACCAACAGAGTAAGTGCTTTGCTTTTTCTTTCAACACTTTATTATAAAATAAGCTTTGTGTTAATGATTTTGGCCAACTGTAGATTAATGTAAGTGGTAATGTGTAATAGGCTCTGCTACAATACAATATAGACTATATTAAACTCATCGGTTCATGATGCATTTAACTTGTGATGGATTTGTTGGAGCATATCCCCTTCGTAAATCAGGAAGCACCTGTACAATACAACTACATTAATGCATATAATGCCTTATACAGTGTGGATTTTCTGGGGGTCTAAGACAGATTAATTCAATTTACATTATTCCTTATGAGAAAAATTTGCTCTATACTCATCATTTTTGGTTCTCGACAAGCCTTCTACCACTACCACTGTGCATCTCTTTATCACAGCCTATATAGCACACACATCACCCATTTACATAACAACAATTGCCTGGCTGCTCTCTGATGGTTTGGGAAATGGGGGCATGTCCTCTGAATCGAGAAAAGTCAGTCAAGCTAGTGTTAAAACTTCTTGCACCAGTAAGTAAGTAAGTAATGTAATGCAACGTTTTTAAACCCAAAAGATAGCTACAGCCTATGTGAGGGAATATAAAAGACAAGAATTTGAACATACTTCCTGGTATTGGGAAAACACAATCAATCAATCAATCAATAATAAATAAACGTATAACTTGCAATGTAAAGCTCAATGCTTCAGTGAAAATACTTACAATGGAAAGCTAAAGTTATTGGGCCAGTCTAAGCATGGATAACGCCTATCCCTGAATAACACATTGCAGGAAGGGGTCGCAGTTCCAGAACCAGAGAATAATCCCCTAGCTGGCCTCTCCTCCCTCAGACACACCCAATCATGTCTGCATGTGATTCCCAACTTGGCCAGAAGGCATCATCAGGAAATAAATCCAGGACCCCTCAGTTGTGTGCTAGTGTATTATACTGCGGAGTGCCCGTTACACATATTTTCGTTAAATGCTTTATGATTTCTGAACTCAGGTCGCAGGTATATATGTACCATGCAGTTCATCACAGGGCTGGGTAGGTGTCA
The DNA here is from genome assembly GCA_025084515.1 of Ancistrus triradiatus. Lineage (NCBI taxonomy): Eukaryota > Metazoa > Chordata > Actinopteri > Siluriformes > Loricariidae > Ancistrus > Ancistrus triradiatus. The sequence continues at coordinate 38,874 of JAJAGP010004396.1, read as the reverse complement.
TTGTTGCCACACTGGGGTGTCTCGCTCAGACACATCCAGTCGCGTATGCAGGTGACGCGCGACGTTGCCAGACGACACCCCCGTAGCATATTTGTACTGAAAGTGACACGGTTGGTTGCATTGGCGAAGGAAGGCTCTAAGGACCAAGGATGATGCTTGTACAGAGTTTACCATGCTCTCCCTTTGGCCATGTTGGTTTTCTTTGTATATTTGGAGGAAAAAAAACACATGGCCAGTGGTTATAAATGACTGATTAAGTGTGATGCCCTATAATGAAGTTGGAGTTTCCGGGGCACATTATTTCTGCCAGTGTTTCCAGGATAGGCTGCAAGAAGCTGTGAGTAGAAGGCAGTAAGTCCATCTCACCAGTGGTGAGGGAGGCTGTCAAGTTGAAGAAGTAGGCCTTTCAGGTATACCTCTCAGAGGTATCTTGCAATTCAGCCGAGAGGTTTTGGCGGCCCAAAAGGGCTAGAGTGAACACACTTGCAGAACTGAAAACTCGGAAATGGCAGCAGTTTGGAGCGGCCATGGAAAAGACAGCCTCAAAAGTGTTCAGGCAAACTGTTCAGTGCTTCAGAAGGGGAAGATATGACCTTGCTCAAGCTTATTAAGCAGGATAGGGAATTGTTGACCAAAGTTGATTGCTGACAGCCACAAAAACATATCTTGGGATCCCTCAGGAGGAGCTGGAATCTGTGGCCAGGGATAAAGAAGTGTGGGCTGATGTTTCCAGACTGGACCCCCATAATCCTGACGGAATGAAGCAGTTATTTAAGGTGAATGAATGAATAAATTGAATGTGTGGATGGATGAATGGTGACTAAGGGCAGAGCAGGGGGTTTCATTCTCAAAGAGTTTATTGGTGATCTGTGATGTTGGGTTGTTGTCTTCTTGCCTCTAAAGTGTGATCACACAGGTTTGTTAATTGTTGGATAGGCAGGTTGCTGATTGGCTGTGTTAGCTTCTGGTTCTTCCCTTTCTAGCTGAGCTTCTATAGTTACTCTCCCATACAGGCCCAAACTTCCCCTTCCCTCCAGCTGACAGAGCATGTCATGCAAACCGAACTTACTTGCTGAGGACACGAGAACCTACAGTGACTGGTTACTGGACTAAATAAGGCTGATACTCACTCATATACTCTAGTTTGTAATATTTTTTATTTATCATGAATACTATTGTCTTATATTATATAGTTCTATATGCATCTATTTTACAACCCAAATTCATAAAAAAATTTGGACAGTAATGAAAATGCAAATTTAAAATATATGCAGTGTCTCTTACATTTACTTTGACTTTTATTGAATTGCAGACAGTATGAACCCAAGATATTTCATGATTTATCTGGTCAACTTAATTTCATTTGCTAATAAACATCCATTCCTGCATTTCAAGCTGGCAACGGATTCCAAAAAAGTTAGGATGGGGGCAATTTAGGTCTAGTAATGAGGTAAAAACTAAATAATGATGGAATTTCCAACAGGTCATGTCAACAGGTGATCAAGACTTTGTCCAAAAGCCGTATCCATAAAAGGCTGAGTTTTTGAGAAGCAAAAATGGGCAGCCGATCTCCAGTTTATCAACAAATGTATGAGAAAACTATTGAAATGTTTAAAGACAGTGTTCCTCAGAGAAAGACTGAAAGGAATTTCCATATTTATCCTACAATTATAATATTTATTTATCAAGTCAGATTTATTTATATAGCGCTTTTTACAATGGAGCATTGTCTCAAAGCAACTTTACAAGTTTAGATTATCTCCTAATAACTACGTCCAATCCCAAATTGAGCGAGCCTAGGGCGACAGTGGCAAGGAAAACTTTACCCTAGTTCTAGGAAGAAACCTTGGGGAGGACCAAGACTCAAAAAGGGACCCCCACCTCCTTGGCGGCGTAGATGATAAATCTAAGAGCGAACTAAAGTCATGGAGTCAAAGTTCGAATAGAATGGAATGTGAAGTATGCACATCGACATTAAGTGGGGACCCGGGTATGATGATAAATCTAAGAGCGAAACTAAAGTCATGGAGTTTCATGGTCGAATATAAAATGTGAATTATGCACAGTGGAGCTCCATCAGATGTACATCATGTGTGGGGCCGGGCAACTGCCGGAACACAGCTCGGAGAGAAACAGAAAATGTAATTAGTTATTGATTAATTACGCACAGTGGTCTATTAACAATCACTGATGCCATGTCAATCACTGATGCCAAGTGGGTGTAGCATGAAGACCCCGGCAGCATTAGCTATAGCCAGCATAAAGCTAGAAGCTAGAAAGAGGAGAACTGGAAGGAAACACAGCCAAGAGGAATCACATGAGACATTGGCAACCCCACAAAAGCGGCAGAAGACAGCAACCCAACCCAACTCTCTGATCCACCATAAACTCTTTTATGACTATGAACCCCCAGCTCTGCCCTTATTCTAAGGCAAGGTTGCATGAGTCAAGATCACGAGGACCCAAGCCTAGTTCAGCCAGACCGCCACACCCCGACACTCCCGGCAAGCGGGACAAGGGCAAGGCAGGCACAGACATGAACTTCAGACTCCGGCCTCAGCAACCCAAACCATGCAACCTGGTCTAAATCTAGTCAAAAGCCTGTGTAAATAAGTATGTCTTTAGCCTAGACTTAAAACTTTGGAGGGTGTCTGATTCTCGAACGAAAGTGGGAAGTTTATTCCATAGTTGGGGGGCCATGTATGAGAAAGCCTTTCCCCCTGCTGTGACTTTTTTAATATATCCTACCCTTTTTGATTTGGCTTTTGTTTGTTTGTTTGTTTTGTTTTTAATGCCATGAATTACCTTTCGGCCTTGCTCATGGCAGAAGGGTGAGTATGATATTCGATTATTTGCAGTAGGATCACAACTGGGGTTTAATTCCTATAACGTCCAAGAATTTCAGGGTTTTATGGGCATTTTCAGAGCTTAGTGCACATTTTATGATTATAATCACCTGTTGATATCACCTGTTTAAAATTCATTGCTAGACCTAACTTGGCCCCATCCCACCTCTTTTGGAATGTGTTGCAGGCCTGAAATGCAGGAATGGATGTTTATTAACAAATGAAATGAAGTTGACCAGACAAAACATGAAATATCTTGGGATCATACTGTATACAGTTGAATAAAATTCCAAGTAAATATAATACACAACTGCAGGTTTTTTAATGTGCATTTTCCATACCGTCCCAACTTTTTCTGATTTGACGTTGTATTATCAAGCTGCTTCCGTCATCAGCTCCAGCCCCATCATACCCAGACCACTTAATGCCGATGTGCATATTTCACATTCTATTTGAAGTATGACTCCACGACTTTAGTTTCGTTCTTAGATTTATCATCTACGCCGCCCAAGGAGGTTGGGTCCCTTTTTGAGTCTTGGTCCTCCCAAGGTTTCTTCCTCATAATGCTTAGGGAGTTTTTCCTTGCCACTGTCGCCCTAGGCTTGCTCAATTTGGGATTGGATGTAGATATTAGGCGATAATCTAAAATTGTAAAGTTGCTTTGAGACAATGCTCCATTGTAAAAAGCGCTATATAAATAGATCTGACTTGACTTGACTATTATATGCTTCATAACATTGTATTATCTGTCATTTATTATAGTTTGCATTGGATTCTATATTCTTTACATATGTTCTCTTAGTTACTTAGATTAATTCTTACATATAAAATCTGAGTCTTGGTCCTGAAATGGTGTCTTTCTCATTACATGTAGGTGTTTTTATTCTTTGCCACTGTAGCCCTATGCTTGCTCAGTTAGGGCTGTGGGCCTAGATAATTATAAAACTGCTTTGAGACAATGCTCCTCTAAAAATTATTACATAATTACATTTGACTTGACTTGATGGACTTTGCCCTTAGGCTCTTTTTAAAAGTGAGTTTAGAGTCAGCCTTTCTCTATACATTTAAACATACTGAAATGATAACTGTGGTCATCACAAATGCACCAGAACGAAGATAAACCACCTTATTAATCCTTTAATAGTTGTAGACCAGGTTCATTTAGCACGGCCTAGTTCAGACAGCTGTGATGGAACAGCATAGAGGGTTGACATTTCGCTGACAGTGTCTGGTTCTGGGGTAGCTATGTTACTAACCATTACCTCGTGTGTCCTGCTCCAGACCTCTCAGGTGCTGAAGGACTCGGTCCAGAGGAACATCTTCAGCCCCCTCAAACTCCCCTCCTACACAGTCTCCCAGTACAGCCCCGCACATAACACCACGGAACCGCGACACAAGCGACAACGGCCCTCCTGCTGCCGATACCCTGGATGCTGCGGCCGTCATTCCTGCATTCATCACTGATCCAAGCACTGCTCTTTATATTAAATATACACCTTGAAGAATTGCACTGCAGCCTACATTTGGGAAGTCATAACATTTCTGGTTCTCTTTCTGGGCGGTACGTTAGCTAGCCTCTATGTCCATAATTGCACTCTATTCACTAGATAGTGCACTACATAGGGCGCTTTGTTATTTTAGAAACTACGCCTAGTGTACATTTCCAGGGCACTTGTAAAATCACGCGACTGTCGAAAGTATGAGAATGAAGGAGAGATACGTAGGGTACGGGTTCAGGGCCATATTGTGACTTTGTAGTTTGTAGGGAATAGGGAGTAAGATGGCATTTCGGACACGGAAATAGTTGACGCTATTGTTTATCGGTTGATACGATATTCACTATTGACTCGTATTAAATACTGTTTTCTAAATCTACTTTATTGGTGTCGAACTGTATATGAATAATTTAGTTGATACGACAGTGATATCGATGCGATTCCTAAGTTACGACTCAATATTGCAAGTTTAACTGCTATTATTTTGACAGGGCCAAACCAGCATGCGAGTTTAGAATATGGTTTACGGTAGGCTTCACAAGCTGACCAGTGAAACCCGCCAAGTGCAGGTTTAGCCGCTTCATTCAAAACAGTCACAAACAAGGAGCGCTGTGCTGTGTAACTAACGTACATAAATTTTGGGATTGTTTGGGCTGAGTTTTAGCACCGAAAATGCTCTAAAGTAACATATTCCTGGTAAGTTTTCAACCGCATGTTTGCTGGATTACAAACAATTTGTTTTTGTTGTTAGCAAGTTTGCTCCTCAGAAACATGGCGTGCGTCGTAGAAGTCCGTGTAGTTGATGTAGGCTTTATGTTAATTGTAGTATATACAGCTATGGAATATATATATATATATATATATATTTATTTATTTTATTTTATTTTTTTTACAGCATTTAGTAGACGCCCTTATCAAGAGAGACTTTCAATTGATACAATCTTATAATGATACAATCTTATAATCCAAGCAATTAGGGTTAAGGGTCTTGCTAAGGACCCAACAGTGGCAGCTTGGCAGAGGTGGGATTTGAACCCTGGTCCTTCTGGTCCATAGTCCAGGAGCTACCACAGGTTCTTATTTCCTAGTATAATTACTTAAGACCTCGGCTTTTAAAGCAAACTGATGTTAACGGAGTGAGTTGTTTGGGCAGTAAATGCCTAGGGTGTACACTGTGATAAGCAGCCATGTGGAACTACAGCTGGCATTTCATTCTTTTTTAATATATAAATCAATTGCAAGTCTCGGCTTTAGAAGTTCTTATATGGGCCTTTTAGACCGGTTCATGGGCTGCTTCCCACCTGTGGGCTGTATGTTTGGCACCCTGAGCTAGAAGCTTTTCAAACAGCTGCTTGTCTGTTTGTTACATACTCTGTACATCAGAGCAGTTCTTTTTGACTGCTAGTATATTTACCCTTTGGCTGTACTTGGTATATATGGATATACAGGTTTCCATGTGTAAGTGTGTTTGACTGCAATACACTCATGAGATACTGACCTGTATTTGAATAAGAATAAAGCAGTGCTTAAAATTCAGTTAAGAAATCCCCAACTGCATTTAAGACAGACAGTGTGCATTGTGTGTAATTACATTGAAGTGCGCAGATAAGTATCATTACTCACACTTAAGTGTTTCGGAACATCAAACCAATTTAAACATTAGTCAAAGACAACACAAGTAAACACAAAATGCAGTTTTTAAATGAAGCTGTTTATTATTAAGAGAGAAAAAAATCCAAACCTACATGGCCCTGTGTGAAAAAGTGATTGTCCCCTAAACCTAATAACTGGTTGGGCCACCCTTAGCAGCTGCAACCAAGTGTTTGTGATAACTTGCCATGAGTCTTTTACAGAATTGTGGAGGAATTTTGGCCACTCATCTTTGCAGAATTGTTGTAATTCAGCCACATTGGAGGGTTTTCGAGCATAAACAGCTTTTTTAAGGTCATGCCACAGCATCTCAATAGGATTCAGGTCAGGACTTTGACTAGGCCACTCCAAAGTCTTCATTTTGTTTTTCTTCAGCCATTCAGAGCTGGACTTGCTGGTGTGTTTTGGATCATTGTCCTGCTGCAGAACCCAAGTTTGTTTCAGCTTGAGGTCACGAAGAGATGGCCGGACATTCTCCTTCAGGATTGTTGGTAGACAGCAGAAATCATAGTTCCATTTATCACAGCAAGTCTTCCAGGTTCTGAAGCAGCAAAACAGCCCCAGACCATCACACTACCACCACCATATGTTACTGTTGCTATAATGTTCTTTTTCTGAAATGCTGTGTTACTTTTACACCAGATGTAATGGGACTCACACCTTCCAAAGAGTTCAACTTTTGCCTTGTCAGTCCACAGAATGTTTTCCCAAAAGTCTTGGGGATCATCAAGGTGTGTGTTCTGGAAAAATTTAGATGAGCTTTAATGTTCTTTTTGCTCAGCAGTGGTTTTCGTCTTGGAACTCGGCAATCACTTTTTCACACAATTCCATGTAGGTTTGGATTATCTCTCTTAATAATAAACACCTTCATTTAAAAACTGAATTTTTTTGTTTACTTGTGTTGTCTTTGACTAATATTTAAATTGGTTTGATGTTCCGAAACACTTAAGTGTGACAAACACGCAAAAAAAAGGAAATCAGGAAGGGGGCAAACACTTTCACACCACTGTAGGTACATTTTTACATGTGCTTGTAATGAACTTGCTATAGACATTGAATCACCATGAAGTTAACAAGTCTCTTTCTGTTTCTGTACTCAGATACCAAATCCTTAGTGTTCTGCCATGGATATTTGGGATCCAAATCCTTACTTGGTGACATCAGCTGCGAAAATCATATCAAGATGTGTTAGCTCTGGTTCAATGTCTCAGGTAAGCACATCTCAGGATTCCTCTGCTGCATCATTTAATGTACTGGACTGGTGACCTTAAGCTTGAGGGATTAAATCCCAGCACTGTCAAGTTGACATTGTTAGGCCGTTGAGCAGGGCTCTAAACACTCTATTCCTTTGAATACGAAAAAAGCTTATTGCCAGCAAGTAATGTCACTACTACACAGTTTTACATCCATACCCTCTTTTACTGTTTCTAGTTGCATATTCTGTGTGTTCAAGCGGGTTTTATGAGTGTACTCTGGGTTCCGCCTTCTTCCCAATTTAGCTGTTCTAAACTGCCCCCAAGTGTGAGTGAGTTTGAATGAGTGGATGTGTAAGGCCTTGTGATATTTTCTCTTTTTTGGACCATTCTCTTAAACCTTAGAGATGGCTGTGTGTGAAAATCTCAGTAGATCAGCAGTTTCTCATGAGAAATACTCATGGTTGTTGTTGCTAGCGCATCTTGGACCAAGTACCATGCCACTTTCAAAGTAACTAAACTCACTCCCTCCTCTGGTTGACTGGGGACGAAGTGCTGCCAAGGACTGTCCTGTTTAGACTAAAGATCTTAGTGATTCTGTGTATCAGACTACATAATGGTGATATGCATATTTTATATTATTTTAATTGAACTATCACTATAAAACTTATTAGTTTAGATAAATTAGCGTCATTCTTACATGTATCATCCACACCACCCAAGGAGGTTGGGTCCCTTTTTGAGTCTTGGTCCTCCCAAGGTTTTTTCCTCATCACACGTAGGGAGTTTTTCCTTTTCACTGTCGCCCTAGGCTTGCTCAGTTTGGGACTGGCCGTAGATATTGGAAGATAATCTAAAATTGTAGAGTTGCTTTGAGACAATCTCCATTGTAAAAAGTGCTACATAAATAAATCTGACTTGACTTCCCCATTCTGAATCTCAGTTTGAACTTCAGCAGGTTTTCTTGACCATGTCTACACATCTAAATGCATTGAGTTTGTACTGTGATTGACTGATTGATAGTTGTGTTAAGGAGCAGTTGAACAGGTGAAAACTTGTTCTAAAAACAAATTTGAATCCAGCATGCAAAAATACATGAACAGGTATTGTTTCAGGCATGTTACACAATCTTTGTTAACCAGTGTTATTCTTGGAGTGCTGTAATAAAGGTCTGATTGGTTTGTTTCCAAATGGTAGACTCGGGATGTTTTTTTCAGACTGAGACATGGACGTGGTCATTTCCCTGTGGTCGTGGTTGCACTTTTGTGATATTAGGAACTATTTAGACCTGTGAAACTGTTCCTCTTTTCTGATGCAGTTTATCCCTGTTTGCTATTTACTCCTATGCTCTGTAAGACCTGTCCCCTTAAAGCATCAAACAGACTGTGACTGATGTGCTATGGCTGGGCTATAGGACCATGTAAGGTGCAATATCAAGAACATCATCCCTTGTGGTGCATCCGATTCTAGTAGTTTTCTGTCCTTGTGAGGCAGTAAGATTGTTAGCAAATTGTTTATCAGTGCTTACACACGGGTAAAGCTGATTACTGCTGATGAGCAACAAACTATTTTATGTATGTCCTGCTATTGTTTACCAAGAAATAAAGCTGTCATTGTTTTGTGGGGCTCATACAGTGGTTGGTCTTGTGCTTCACTGAAAAAGTTTGGTCCAGTTTACCTTGCATTTCTTTGAAAGCGACACTGAGGTAATCGGAGAATAACTCTTCACGATATTACTTAATAAGATTGGATTGTGAGAACTTTATTAGAGTGATGCACCAGCAATTTGGTCAAGCTATTTGGTCAAATGACACAAGTGTTATCTCTATAAATTTTCTATAGTTGTCGGATGCTGGCAACTGGCAATCAGTCTGCTATAACTAACCTGTGCAGTGCTAATGGTGATTTAGTCAGTCTTGTTTTTTACGTCCTGTACACTCATGGTAGATAGTTGAACTAGCGTTTTGTTTGGTATTTAGTTGCATCTTCTATTTTTGTGTTTTCAGAAAGAGCTGGATGCTGTACCTCATGAGCCAGAGGTCTTTTCCTCTCGTCTGCTTGAAACTGAGCAGCTGAACAGAATCAAGCGTGAGATCGACCAGGTTTGGAAAGCTGTACACCGTTCATGCTTCACTATAGGTTATATGATGATGGTAAAATGTACTTATTGCATAACGTGATCAATAAGTGTATATATTTGGATTTTTAGGTGAGCTTGGATTTGGAGCTGCTTAAACTTCAGAAAACCAGTGCCGACGTTACGCACGATTATTATCTGTGTAAGTGGTTCTCATTTTGCTCAAACTAAGGCTATGTGAGATGTCAGTATGACTCATATTGCTGTATATTAACATATTGAGTATTGTCATTATTTTTCTGGTCATCTCATTACTATAACATGTAGCTGTGTATTTAAAGTAGTTGGCTTCGGAACTTTTTCAAATTAAATAAAAATTTCAGGGCTATAGTTTTTCATAATGACTCCCTATTTTACAGGTCAGCGGTTTGCATCCTTACAAAGGTTTACGTCTCACCTTCAGGATGTGCTGAGGGAACAGACGAGTTTGCGCCAAAGGCTCATGAAGCCTCTCTGTCAGCAGAACCTACCCATAAAGTCTGATCTTCATAGGTCAGAGCTCAGTTCAGCATGCTTGGTCTATGATTTTATATGAGACAATCCGAATCCCACAGTGCACCACAATCAGTAGTGTACAAATGATACACCATTGTAGACAATAGATACCTACAATCCACTGTAGTATTTGGTTTCACGCATGACTTCATAATTCTAGCACAGCCAATTCAGAACGTTCAGAAGACCAAAACGACATTACCAGGTCGATACTGTTTAACGCAAAGTATCATTTTATTTGTCTATCAAGCTGTTATCTTGTGTACCAGGCATGTTGTCAAACCACACGGTCACACTGGATGTTTAGTGTTCATGCGATGGAATCTGCTGTCGCACAGTAATGAGCAAAGCCATAAAACTACAAATGACAGTATTCACGTTTTAATACAGAAAATAAAACAATAAGAACTCACTGACCACTTCCCATACAAAACAGGCAAAAAATAGCAGTTCTTTATAAGTAATAACACAATATGCTTCTCGTGGTATGATTAATGGTTTCAGCCAAACAATTCAAATGCGCAAAACTAAGTCTGTTTTGAAGGGCTTTGGGGTGTGCATTATTGAAACGATATTCAATGCAGTATCCTTTCTGGGCAATTCACAGGTGATTAAAGGAAATGGGAAGGCATGGATGAAGCTGTTATATGTATTCACAATAGCATTTCTGAGATGTTAAGCATACGTGAAAATATGACGGTTAAGAGAGGAAACAAGTCATGGAATAGCCTATTTATAATATTTAAAATCAGTCTGATTTTCTATTTCAATTACATTCAACTTACTTTTCCTTCCATTTGTAAATTAAAATGTCTGTGTTTCAAATACATCATGCAATAATTTCACAGCGACGGATGAGTTCGGAGTTAAAACAGCCTGCTTCTCCAGCACCAGCCAAAGCAGTCTTGGGTCTGGTTTATAGTGTGTTTGTAATGTATGCCTTTGAAACATGGTTGCCACAAATAAATGATCTGAGCATTATGCTGATAGATGGAAGAGACAAAAAGCATTCTAATCACATCGACTGTAAACAAGGAAACGAATGACTCCTTGGACGAACACTTATCTAAAGGCCCTGCTGTCTCTTGACTGCTCCAGCAGTGCTTCAAGTAGGTAAATCCAGCCCGTGCGGCTTTGAACTGACGTAGGCGGTAATAAAAGTATATAGCTGTTGACAGCACTAATGATACAAGTGCCACAGGACCAGATGTTTCCACAAGCTAATTAGAAACTAAGCAGGTGCCTAATACAAAGAAGTGTTCTGCTTACAAAACCTGATTATTTTATTGCAGGTATGTGGTTGAGCTTATGGCAATGGTTGTGGAGTTCATTGAGAATTTAGAAAAGAAAATGAAGATGGTTCGCTCAATTCCAACAACGGACGAGTCTTTGAGTAACCTGGTAAGCACTAAATCTGCTTCTTGAAGGAAGGGACTGTTTTATAAATATGTTTGTGATTAAATCTATTTGGGTATCGGTCATTGTACTTTGGTGGACCACCTAAGGCTGTTTGTTAACCACTTTCTGCCCTGTCCACTGGTTAGTTATCATAGGACAGTCTCAAATGGATTTAACTCTATCAAATGTTGCTCAGTTAAACATTTTGTGATTTTGAGTGCCATCTGATTGATTAAAGAAAATTAACGCAAATTTCAAAAGGTTAATCCTTTGGTTGTGAACCATTCTCAGCAAAGCAGTGTTTTAATGGCATGGTAGTGTTTGGGGCACTGGTATTTACATTTACAGCATTTATCAGACGTCCTTATCCAGAGCGACTTACAGTTGATACAATCTTACAATCCAAGCAATTGTGGGTTAAGGGTCTTGCTCAAGGACCCAACAGTGGCAGCTTGGCAGAGGTGGGATTTGAACCCTGGACCTTTTGGTCCATAGTCCAGTACCGCTAGGCTACCACAGTCCTGATTGGTATGATTGTATCAGGCACAGCGGTGTTACTGGGTTAGTGGACTTTTTGAGTTAATGGATGAGTAGAAGGGGCTGAAGCTGTGAGCAGCACCAAGTCGGCTGCAGTCTTTGTCTGGATGCATTTATATTGCCATCAGTATTTATATAAAATAAATGTGTTTCCCCCCCTATTTAGAACAACAGCATGACTCGGCTCCTGTCTCAAGTAACAGAAGTGGAGAGTCTGATCAAGCAAGTTCTTCAGCGCTCTGACCAGCTGAAAGATGACGCATCTAGCTGAGCAAATGGTAACTGAAGGGATCAGCTATAAACCAGAAGGACATGACAAGTGGACACTTTTTAAACTGAATTTAAGATTTAAAAACTAACTTGGTAAATAAAATGTATTTCTAAAATTAATTTGAAACCAGTCTCACTTTGAGAGGGAGCTGTATGATTACTGATGGCTTATTTAATATTCTAATAATTTACTGTTTTATTCTGTCATGTTTTCGCTTTGACATTAAGTTAACTATCCACAAAGAGATTTTGTATGAGACGGTATTTTTAATTATTCCTCTTTCCAAATGTTATTGCTAATAATTCTGGAGCTTACTGTATTTGTTTAGTATAGTAGGTATATTTAGGTTTTGACCACTTTTATCCACTAATGCAAAATAAAATGTTAACATTTTATAATATAAATGTTATAGTGTTACTTGGATTATGAATATTGTACCGATTCAATGGTATTGAGTTTGGTACCGTGCCTATAGAAAGTCATCATAAGTTTGTTTATTGTTACAGCCTGAAATCAAAACAATTTATTTTTTCTAGCTTTTTTTTTATACATTTTGTATTACTGCATTCAAGTAATAAGAAAAAGGCAACGGTTGTGAAAAATAAGTTTACAAATGAAAAACTAGAATAACGGAAATTTGAGCAGTCCTCTGATTTTATGCTTCACAGGGCTAATTATCAGTCCATATGGCTGTATCTCTCCCACCTTTGCATATTTAGTTTGGTAATTCTTCATTGCCGATTTGTTCACGTTCAGTCAAATGTCCTAAGGACGTGCAGTGGACTGCTCTTCAAGTTCATCCATCAGATTTAGGTCAGGGCTCTGAGTTGGCCACTCAAGGACATCCACTTTCATATCATTAAGACACTGCCTTGTTCATCTTTTCGTGTTATTAGGGTGGTTGGGTTGGAATGTGAATCACCTGCCCATCTACTGCTACCTAGCAGATCGATGCATTTGATGTGCTGCTGTAAGGAGATGTCAGCTGAAGTAGGTCTTTGCTGTTCATAGGGTTTTTTTCTTATTGGTTTTCCATAGAGCCTACATTCTTGTAGAACATACTGTATAACAGTAAGACACTGCTGAGAAGGGACTGTCTGAGTCGTGCTACTTCGGTGTTATGAAGCAATAGCAGCTGCTTGCAGAATGAGCATAGGATTGTGTCAGTGAGAAAGTAAGAGCTCAACTAAATTGAAGTGCATGTCAATGTTTTGGCATACTCCGTGTTATGCCGCTTAACCCCCTGCCCCATTTAGGAACCCTGAAACAAAAGCCTTGGCTTATTCCCTGAACCTTTCAGTCGTTCCTGCAGTAATGTAGACATGAGTGTGGCGTCTGCCTGGCTCTCATTTCCCAGCTTCTCGCTCTGCTGCTGCAGCAGCTCCTCCAGCAGAAGCACTTTGTCTGTGATGATGCTGGTTGTGCAGAGCTGCTGGACCTACAAACCAGTAAAGCAGCAGGAACAAACGCATACTTGAAAACCTCATTCATATACAGCAGTATTTTTCATTTGTTAAGTGTGATACTTTAGCATTTTTAACCTGATCTCGACCAAATCTGTGGTCTCTGTGCAATTTCACAACTACATTTTTCCAGACAGCTTTTGGTTTACATGCTGTACTGTGCAAAAGTCTTAGGCCACCATTAGATTAGATTTACCATTGTTTTAGCAATGGTATACTGATCATATGTAATTATTTATCAGGCTCTTTATTAGAATAAAGCCGTATAATACAGGAAGTTTGTATGCAGTATAAAAAAACTGGAAAAAAACAGAGAAAAAATCCCAGCTTCTATAGGCTACAGTGGCAAATATTTAGTGTGACCCCTTACACTTTAGTAATAGCAGCATCTGGCAGCTTCGAGATGCCAAATTAATTCTGCTACAGTCCCAAGAAGCTTGATCAGGAATGGTCTTTTTGGAAGGGTGACAGAAAAGAACTACTTTTTATTGGAACAGGAACAGAGTGAAAAGGCTCAGAGGCTAAGCTCACAAAGATTTGAATGAAGATCACTGGAAAATAGTATTATGAAGTGACTAATACAATAAATATATATATATATATATATATATATATATATATATATATATATGTATATATGTATTTATAAAAACAGATCTAATGGTGGCCTAAGACTTTTGCACAGTGCTGTACATTTCTCCACATGGCTCCATCATTCACATACAGACAGAAACGAGATTCACCCGACCAGATAACGTTTCCAGTCATGAACAGTCCAATTTTTGTGTCTGTCTTTGTGAGCAGAAGTGAGCGAAGGCCTCTTGCGTGTCACTCTGCTCCATATGTTCATGGTATGCATTCCCGGCAGAGTGTTCTTTCAGGAATTGGTTGTGAAGGACTTGGGTTAACATGCTAGTGGTCCCTGTCCATCTGTTTCATCTTTCGGCCACAATTCTGACGAGAATTTCCTGTAGACCGAGATTTTTACCGGTAGACCCGTATGCAATCTGCAGGAGCCTGAAGTTACTACCACCTTAAACATGCAAGGTGACAAATTTTTTGCCCGGGAAGCTTATGTTACCTGTACTTTTAGCCATGAGTGAACTGATAAAAGTCATACACCGGACGATGGAAGATGAGTTCTTTCAGAAACGGACACGGTTATGATGTCAAGTTGTTTTTTTTGTTTTTTTTTTGCATATTTTCTCTGGCCTTATATTTATATCCCTGTATTTAAAAAAATTGGCACATGTCATCCCCTTTAAACACACCTATTGAAAGACAACCTTTGTCTGGTATATAGGACACTTGTGTGAATGCTTTAATATCACAAATGTTGCAGTTCAGTTTACATTCTGTGTATTGCATTTGCATATTTGAACACTGGCCCTTAGACTTCCATTTTAAGTGGAGAGAAATGCGTTAACCTTCACTACAGAGGATCGAGATTACATTTAAAAATGCTGTAGCACTAACCTGTTGTTTTATGCTGCTGACTGTTTCTTGGTCCCAATCCAGGCTGTAGTCATAGCTCTCCATCAGATGCAGAGTGTGCCTTGGAAATAAGTAATGAAAGAACCGTTTAAATGGAACAGAATTTATCAATTTGAGTAGTTATCTGTACAGGAGGTAAGCTTGGTTGTTAGCTTGTAAGTATAAGACTTAAACACAAATCGATGTTTACAATAAACTTTACAGACCTCTGAACCTGAGGATCAAGATCCAGGTGAACGTGTTTCTGGAAAAGATTTAGTGGCTCAGGGTTTTTTATCCCTAAACTCTTCAGAGCCTTATAGGCAGCAATGCGCACTTTTTGTTCCTCTTCATAGTGTAACGCCCATAGTAGGTTCTCCTGGATCTTCGGTGGCATGCACCCAATTTTCTCCAATGCTGCAGTATATACAAAATGATAATAAACAATTTGTAATTTTAAGGACCGCCTCGCCATGGAGGAACAGCTCTATGTCATTTGTGTTAAGCAATGTCTTTCATCATTTTTATACAGGTATGTGCTGTTTAATTTCCATCTGTTGAACATCTGTTCACTTTAATGGCCGAGGTCTTAAGAATTGTAATAGGAAATAAACATTTGTCTTAATAAACATTTTGGCAAAAAAGTATTTAGTCAGCCACTGATTGTGCAAGTTCTCCTACTTAGAAAGTTGAGAGAGGTCTGTAATTTTCATCATAGGTACACTTCAACTATGAGAGACAAAAGGAGGAAAAAAATCCAGAAAATCACATTGTAGGGTTTTGAAAGACTTTAATTGTAAATTATGGTGGAAAATAAGTATTTGGTCAATAACAAAAGTTCAACTCAATACTTTGTAACATAATCTTTGTTGGTGATGACAGAGATCAAACGTTTCCTTGTAAGTCTTCACCAGGTTGGCACACACTGTAGCTGGTATTTTGGCCCATTCTTCCATGCAGATCTCCTCTAGAGCAGTTATTTTTTTGAGGCTGTCACTGGGCAACAAGGACTTTCAACTCCCTCCACAAATTTTCTATGGGGCTGAGGTCTGGAGACTGGCTAGGCCACTCCAGGACCTTGAAATGGAGCCACTCCTTCGTTGCCTGAGCAGTGTCTTTGGGATCAATGTCATGCTGGAAGACCCAGCCATGTTCCATCTTCAATGCTCTCACTGATGGAAGGAGGTTTTGGCTTAAAATCTCACAATACATGGCCCCGTTCATTCTTCCCTTAACATGGATCAGTCGTCCTGTCCCCTTTGCAGAAAAACAGCCCCAAAGAATGATGTTTCCACCCCCATGCTTCCCAGTAGGTATGGTGTTCTTGGGATGCAACTCAGCATTATTCTTCCTCCAGTTGAGTTTTTGCTAAAAAGTTCTATTTTGGTTTCATCTGACAACTTGATATTCTCCCAATCCTCTTCTGGATCATCCATATGCTCTCTGGCAAACTTCAGACGGGCCTGGACATGTACTGGCTTAAGGAGAGGGACACGCCTGGCACTGCAGGATCTGAGTCCCTCTCGGCGTAGTGTGTTACTGATGGTAGCCTTTGTTACTTTGGTCCCATCTCTCTGCAGGTCATTCATCCGGTCCGTCTGTGCAGTTCTGGGATTTTTGCTCACCGTTCTCATGATCATTTTGACCCCACGGGATGAGATCTTGCGTCGAGCCCCAGATCAAGGGAGATTATCAGTGGTCTTGTATGTCTTCCATTTTCGTACACTTGCTCCCACAGTTGATTTATTCACACCAACCTGGTTGCCTATTGTAGATTCACTCTTCCCAGCCTGGTGCAGGTCTCCAATTTTCTTCCTGGTGTCCTTTGACAGCTCTTTGGTCTTGGCCATGGTTGAGTTTGGAGTCTGACTGTTTGAGGCTTTGAACAGTGTCTTTTATACAGGTAACGAGGTCAAACAGGTGCCATTAATACATGTAAAGAGTGGAGGACAGAAGGTCTGTGAGAGCTAGAAATCTTGCTTGTTTGTGGATGACCAAATGCTTATTTTCCACCATGATTTACAATTTCTTTAAAAATCCTACAATGTGATGTCCTGGATTTTTTTTTCTCATTTTGTCTCTCATAGTTGAAGTGTACCTATGATGAAAATTACAGACCTCTCTCATCTTTCTAAGTAGGAGAACTTGCACAATCAGTAGCTGACTAAATACTTTTTTGCCTCACTGTACATCTAATTTAAGGCTGAATGACAGAAAGCTAGTTTTGAAAGGCAGAAAAAAAAACCAGGACCTCATTTCTTTTTTTTTTTTTCGGTAAGTGTTTCAAGTTGTAGAAAACATATAAATATAAAATTTACTGAATTGTACAGTACTGTACTAAATGCTTTGATACGGTTGTTTAATTAAAATTATTGTTTAAAATAAAACACTGTCTAAAGTATCTGTGTGATTACAGTAATCTGGTAAGTCTGGTCGAAGTCCAGTTCGGTCAACGTCCTGTTTCACAGAACATAATGCAAACGATAGATGTTGCATACACACACACACACACACACACACACACACACACACACACACACACACACACACACACACCAACTCCAGGTATTTTACTTATTACCTCAGTCTGAGCCAACTGTGAGCAAATCAGCTTCTGTCCTTCCCAACCACATTATCCTTACCTATTACCAAATGCTTCATTCCCATTTTGTAAAGTAAAAATTGTTTTTTAGGTGATAATTACTGTATTAATTAATGTTGCTACATAAATCAAGCTCACCTTTAATTGCTGCAACCTTCACAGTGCATGATGGGTCGTTCTGCATTAGCTGAATGAGTTTATTCAGAATCTGAAAGAAAAGTCCAAACTTGTAACATCTTCCATATTCAGTTATGTAAATACCTTATATTCAGTCATTTTATCGACTCCTTGAATCTTCAGTGTTCGTTACCATCTCATCTTTAATCCTGAGACAGGCAGTGGTTAAACAGGCTTGCTCACGTACCACCCCGCAGTCATCATTAAGACAGCGCAAGAAACTTGGCAGCAGCTTGGCTGTCATTATCTTCAGCTCAGCAATAAGAACCAGCGCCTGTACCCGAGATGAGGTGGGACCTGCACCCAGTTTGGCTCTGCCAAAGAAAATTTCTTTAGTGGTAAATTTGTGGTAACGGGTCTACAAAATTCAAAAGAATAGTGACGACTACTACTGAAGTAGGATCTTCAGAGGTTGTTGCTGATTTAAACAAGTTATTAAGCACATTGTTTTCTGTTTGGAGAAATCCGATACCTCAGCTCATTGTGTATTTCATTGACCATTCCCAGTTTTTCCAGGGTATGTCTTGCTTCCTGACACACCACGCAACTCTGATCATTCCACATCAAGTACAGCAACTTGTTTGTGAGATCCTCGGTTAGAGTGAATGTCATCAATCATATTTATGAATAATACAGTAGTTACAGTCTTATACAAAAGTCTGAACATCCTTGGTCAAATGATATGTGTGGGTGATACAAACTTTGCTTAAACTTGTATAATGAGTCGGGCCACACGACTCATTTCAGTTGAAACTCAATTTATGATTCACGATTCATTACACAGTGATTCAGATTCAGTGAAAAATGTGCTCGATACTCATCGTTTTCGGTACTTGACATGACTTCTAGAATTAATTAATGAGAACCGAGATACCACTGTATGACATGTTGTTGACGATTGGACCCAAATTTTTTTAACTTGGATTTGTCATTCCATAATACTCTCTGCCACTGATCCCTATTCCAATCTTTGCAAGCTTGAGCACATCTTATCCTTTTCACCCTGTTCTTTTTATGAAAAAGACCATTCCTGATAAAGTTTCTTCAGACTGTAGAAGGGTCAACTTGCCATCCCATTGAAGCTGCCAGATGCTGCTCTTGTTCAAGTGTAAGAGATCACACTAAATATTTGCCACTGTAGCTTATAGAAGCTGTTTTTTCTATTGATTTTTTTTCTCAGTTGTTTAATACTGCATACAAACTTCCTGTATTTTTTGGTTGTATTCTAATAGAGGGACAGAGTAATAACTAGAGAGGTGCATTTTCTGAAGAAAATGAGAGTGTGATTGCCACTCTACAATGGTTGACCCTCAGCCTACCTAAGGGGCCCCATGGGCATCACATCTCTCCTCTGGGTGCATCCGGGACCAAGCCGGCAGAATTTCGCGGCCATAGGTTGAAAACTGACTGAGTTATGGTTATTAACCTGCCAGGGGCCCCAGTCCCCAGCCGAGGCCCTCAGGGGCACCATGGGCATCACATGTCACCTCAGATTGCACCCGGGACCAAGCCTGTCGAATTTTGTGGCCGTACGTTGAAAACTGACTGAGTTATGATTCTTTAACTTTGGGCCCATTCATTTTCCCCCCACAAAAGTCCAACCGGAAAGCCCTATACAAGCACACCATTCCCGACATCTATAGGCAATCACATTAAATATATATGGTCATTATACCGTTGCTAAAACAATGGTCTAATCTATTGGAAGCAAGACTTTGTACAGTCATGTACATTTACATTTAACATCAGAAATGTAAATATTAAAATAATTGGGAAGAAGAAATTTGTTCCTTCCCCGCAGAGGTTGTCTTGACTCTTAATTAGAAAATGACAAAACATATAATTTGACCAAAACATTGGAAAAAGACAGTTGAGAATAAACCATGTTGAATGTGAGACAGACTGTACCTTGTTAATTGGGCATTTAAGCTGTGAGATGGTGTTGCAGGCCAGGGCTCTGTCTCTCCAGTTAGGAGAGTTTAACTTCTCTGCCAGCAAAAAGCGCACTAGAGTCTAGAAAGAATGCATGTCATCGTTAAACAGATAATCACGTTGGAAATGTGAGAATAGATAAAGAAAAAGAAGGAGATTGGGAAAGCAAACTGCCAGTAAAGGGTACACTGATACAATAGTGTAGTCTCTGTAGTAGAGAATAGACATTCAAAATGTATGTTCATATGCACTCACTCACAGTCTTGTTACTGATGCTGGCTAATAGAGCAGCGGCCTGCTCTTGATCTGATGGAGAGTCACTGCCAAAGAGCTGGGACAGTAATCTTTCTATAACAGCCTTTTGGGTATCTCGTTTCATCCCAAAACACTGAGCTGCAATCCAGCTGTCCACTCTTGTTCCTAAAGGTTCTGTCTCAGAGCAGAAAGGAATGAAGTCATGTGAATGCTGATGTGTGGTGAACAGAACAGGGATTTATGCCTAGTCAAGCTTAGAGTGATGTAAATGATGGGATTGTTTTAGCTGTGTGTTATATCTCAATTGTGTAACAGTCTAACAATACAATAGTATAACAGCAATACAGTAATACAAATTTCAAACATTCTTTTTAAACTTTTGATTAGTGGCGAGGGGCATTATTTATTACGACATCATAATGTTCTCAAGTTTTTATTGCTTTATAAAACCTCCATATGTGCACATAAAAATCACAGATCTGATAATGAGCACATCGACTCCACCTAGGTACACTCCCTACTAAATTTAGATTAGGTTATTATTTTTTTTTATTTTTAAATAGTTCATAAGGTTTATTTTTTGGTACAATACCAATTCAGAAAAAAATGGAACAGTATGGAAAATTTAAAAACAATGCAGTGTTCCTTACATTTACTTTGCCTTTAGTTCACTGCAGACAGTATGGACCCAAGCTATTTTGTTAATAAACATCCATTCCTGCATTTCAGCCCTGCAATACATTCCTAAGAAGCTGGAATGGGGTCATTTAGGTCTAGTAATGAGGTTTGATAAAACTAAATAATGATGTGATTTCAAACCGGTGATGTCAACAGGTGATTGTAATCATGATTTGGTACAAAAGCAGTATCCAGGAAAGGCGGAGTCCTTGAGGAGCAAAGGTGGGCAGAGGACTTTGAGGTTGTCAACAAGTGCAAAAAACCCTATTGAAGTGTTAAAAATATTTAACACAATGTTTCTCAAAGAAAGCTTGAAAGGGATTTGCATATTTGATGATTGTTGATTTGGCTTGTTCTGAAATTCCTTTTTCACTTTTTCACACAGGGCCATGTAGGTTTGGATTTTTTTCTCCCTTAATAATAAACACCTTCATTTAGAAATTCCATTTTGTGTTTATCTGTGTTGTCCTTGACTAATATTTAAATTGGTTTGATGTTCTGAAACACGCAAGTGTGACAAACATGCAAAAAAAATAGGAAATCAGGAAGGGGGCAAACACTTTTTCACACCACTGTATATGTATACTGTAGTTTGGTTGCGTCTGTGATGGCAGATGCTCCACAAATAAATAGATCACTAAATAAATAATTAGCTATGCTTTATTTATATACCATTTTATGTTGAACATTAATTTATTAATTTATATTGATTGTGGTTTTATTGATTGATTGATTGTTTGGTCACCTTTGGTCTTCCATAGAGATCAGGGACGGCTAACAAATGCTATCGTTTAGTGTTCTTAGTAGTTTTAAATTATACACCTTATGCAAGTGCATGTCAGTGAGGTCCTTTTTTTAAGTTTTTAACAGTCACATTCTTCCAAGAACTTTCTGAGGGAAAGGTTGTAATGTCAGTTTCACTGCAAAAAC
Source organism: Ancistrus triradiatus (assembly GCA_025084515.1). NCBI lineage: Eukaryota > Metazoa > Chordata > Actinopteri > Siluriformes > Loricariidae > Ancistrus > Ancistrus triradiatus. The sequence continues at coordinate 17,341 of JAJAGP010004396.1, read as the reverse complement.
CATCACCATTGAACAGCTGTTAATCAATGTGAATATGAACCTTGCTGTGCCTGAAAACGATTGACTGAAAACCACTGAATTGTCAGGGAACATAATGTGGCGAGTATGGGACCTCACTGATCTTCCAGGCATTCGTCCATTCCTGGCGTAACTGGGGGGAGAATGTTTTGCCACTGGTCTGTACTAAGCTGGTTTTTTGGACAAACCTGTGTTTGGTCTGTTATGGTCAGGGGACACAAGGCCCAGCTCTGTGGTACAGTCAGTTTTATCGAACAAATCCACCTGCTGCCATGCTTCTTTCTCCAACGTTCTCATTTCTGAAGAGGCAATAACAGTGTCTTTAAACAGAAAACATAACTTTTTATGTGCTTCTAAAGTCTAAAACTCCACCTTGGTTGAATGTTTCTCAAACAAAAACGATAATGACGAATTAAATACTTAGCTAAGATGAGTATTTACTATAATTCTTTTTTTTTTTTTTGCTCATTTTCTTAACCAGTCACTTTATTCAACAGCAAGAGATTACCTGGGTAGAGCTCCAGCTCAAAGCTGTTTTTGGTATGATGAAAATCTTTTCCAGCACATCTGATTGGGCTGTCCTCTAGGCAAGAGGGCTTTGGGATCTCCATATGTCTCACAGGCATATAATTTGACGTCTGACTGGTCACTCCTTGATCATTTAAGCAAACTGCTGAGACAAAGTCATCCTGTACCCTGTGAGAAAGATTTAAGTACAATATATACAATACAATCCCAAATCTGAAAAGGTTGGGAAGGTATGGAAAATACAAATTTAAGAAAGCGCAGTGGTCCTTACATTTGCTTTGACTTTTATTTCATTTCAGACAGTATGAACCCAAGATATGTCATGTTTTGTCTGGTCAACTTCATTCCATTTATTCATTTGCATCATTTCCTGCATTTCAGACCTGCAACACATTCCCAAAAAATTGTAACAATGGCAATTTAGGGTTAGTAATGAAGTAAGAAAACTAAATAAGTATGTAATTATAATCATGATTTTAAGACTTTAAGGAACAAAGATGGCAAGCAGACCTCCAGTTTGGCAACAAATGCGTGATTTGGCTTGTTTTGCATTGCCTTTTTGAAAAATGCATTGAAGGTAACTTATGTTGCTCTAAAATCTCAGTGTACTTTCTGTATTAATGAAGTGTAAATGAACTTTGCCATGGGCACTGACTCAACCCCATACCATGACAGAGCCTGCTCGTCTTTGGTCCGGAGCACAGTGTCCATTTCTTCCAAAAAAAGATCTGTAATATTGATTCATCTGACCACAATACACTTTTCCACTGTGTGATGGTCCCAGATGCCTCCAAGCCCAAAGTCGATGCTGCTTCTGGATATGGTTGCACAATAAAGTTTTAAGTGCCATGTATTGTGCTTTGTATTGTAGTGCTTGATAAGGGTTTGATAAAGTAATTCCTTGTCCATGTGGTTCTATCAGCTATTGATGAATGCCAGTTCTTGATGCAGTGCCGACTGAGGGATGGGCAATCACGGGTGTACAGTTTAGGATTGTGCCCTTGCCCTTTACAGACTGAAATTCCTCCAGAGTCCTTGAATTGTTCAATGATATCATGCACTGTAGAGGAAGAAATATGCAAAGACCTCCCAATCTAATTTTCTCACGTTTCTTCACAAACTGGAGATCCTCTGGCTATCTTAGCTCTTCAAAGCCATTTGTGGATACTGCTTTTGTACCAAATCATGTTTATAATCACCTGTTGACATCACCTGGTTTTTACCTAAATTGCCCCTGTACCAACTTTTTTTGGAGTGTATTACATTCCAATGTATTATATTGCAGGAATGAATGTTTATTACCAAATAAATGAAGTTGACCAGAAAAAAACCATGAAGTATATGTGGGTCATACTGTCTGCAATAAAATACAAGTAAATGTAAGGACCACTGCACTTTATTTTAACTTGCTTTTTCCATACTGTCCCAACTTTTTATGATTTGGGGTTGTACCATACTGACATGCACACTGTGTACTGGTGCATTAAGTCTTCGAGAGCTAAGATTAATAAGACATAAGAGTTTTAAAGAAGAATAGTGATGGCGAATGAATTCTATTCCATTTTAAAAAGCCTTCTTGGCACTACTTTCCTGTTATAGGCTGGTTGTGGTGTTTCAGCGTTGTGGGTGTGCAGTGATCTGGGTTTGGATGCATCACAGAAAACCTCTGCATCCACAAGTTCTTTGATGACCAGATCAGTGGCACTCGCTGACCCTCGCTGATCCTTCAGTACGGGCTGCAGCCCTGCCTTGTACTGACCCTGTCTGGGAATCTGCTTGCTAACAGCCTGCTGGACAGTGGTGTTGGTCTGCTCCTTCAGTACAAGTTCATCCTGCTTCCTACTTTGGCCATCCTTCTTCTGCTGACTTGTAGTTGCTGCTTTGAAGGGTTCATATATTTTTGTGACTCTTCTCAATCCTGTCTGTTTAACACAGCCTGATGGCCCATGCTGGTCACTGGTTCTTGTTGGAGTGACTACAGATGACTTGGTGGTCGGTGATCTATAATGTGTTGTCTGAATTGGTGGCAAGACAGGTGGAAAAGTCACAAAGTTGCTCAGATTCCCTTGCATGTTAGCATAAGTGTGGCCTAATGCTTTTTTTCCTCCTAGCTTTCTGCTTTTAGCATGGGTAATTGGTGCTAATGGGCCGGATGCACGGAACAGCCAGCTGGAATCAGCTTTACTGTACGATCCCATCTCCCACATGACATCTTGAGAGAAAGTTAGTCCTTCTGATACATTGCTAAGGAGCTGTCTGTAGAACTGTTCTCCTCGGCATGAAAGGTGGTGGTCCCTGCACCCTTTGAACCGGTTCTGTAAATCCATGAGGCTTATGGGCAGTGTCTGAAGAGCAGGCACAAATCAACAGTTACTAGCTGAAAACACTGTGTTGTTAATACTGACTAAGCACCAAACTGAAAATTCAAACACACTTCTTACTTGAGTGCTTACATTTTATCTGTATGTCTGTGTAAGTTCTGATTCATCCAGGTCCTGGTAGACTTGAGTATGGAGTTGAAGGCAACTGGACGACTTCTTGGTTCTTGAAGACATTTCACCTCTCATCCAACAGGCTTCTTCAGGTCTTGAAACGCCCCTTCAAATTCTAGAACTGAAGAAGCCTTTCGAATGAGAAGTGAAACGTCTTCAAGAAGTTGCCTTCAACTCAACACTCAAGTTTATTTGATCTGTACTATATAGTTGACCATTAGTTAAAATGGCATGTTGTCTGAAACGTTGTACTTTCATCAGATTTTATAAGGACGTTTCTTTTCCTCCAAGATTTAATGTCTTTATTTTGTCTAACCCTGCTGCTGGATATGGCTGTTTATGGGTAAAGTGTAGCACAGAGGTGAAAGCTGTCACATTTTGTGGATTGTGTGTAAATTTTGACACAGTGGCACAGTATTGCACTAAATAATAACTAAACCAGGCATGAAGTGGCCAATGTTCAAACCAATGTTTTCAACCCCCCCAATAAAAATTTCATGGTCATAAAAGTACCAAAACAAGAACCTAACCACAATCTGAAGCAGTAGGCTATATATTAGCCAATAATAATTCTGTACTATGACGATTCGTGTTGTTCAATGTCATGCCTTTGGACAGTAGCTGGATCTAATGGGACAAAACTTTGCTTTTCTAAATGTTTTTTAACCCTGATTTTCCATGTTGAAGTTACAGGTTCTATGGGACGCATCTCCGGAGATCCCAGTCCACCACAGGGTTGGGTAGAGGTCCTTGTTCCAGGACCAAATTATCCCTCAATTAGCCTGTCCTTCCTCAGACACAAAATCATGTCTGTATGTGACATCCATCCGAGATGGACTAAAGTATTAGACTTTTGCACCAGCTTCTAACTGTCTGAGAAATTATTGCTACTAGGATCAGGAGGCATTTGAGAATCATGACTAACTAAACATTTGCTAGATTTTGATACTGTAGCCTAGAATTACTCTTGTTACTCTACCAAACCTCAGAAATGGGTTGCTGATGACAAAATGACATTGATGAGAGCTACTGAGATCCTAGAGACTATGCTTAATATATTGAACAGATTCTTAAATAGCCATGAGATTGACTTTTTGTTCTTCAAGTGCTTATAGTCTGAGGCTAAACGAAAATGGTCTGACCTGTTTAATACAGCATAAAACAAGATTCCGCACTCAGCCGTTGAAGTGGCAACTCGCCGCTCATGCAAGGAAAACAAATCCTGTTTCACACCGAAAACGTTCAACACTACAGCTCAGAAAGGTATACAAATTCACTAAGGAGTAAATACAACTTCAGCTAAACTCGTTGGGTTCATTCGACGACTTCTGGCTCGTAGACAGAAAGCGTTACGTTACCATGGTGATAGAAACCCATTGTTCACTATATTCCGCGCTGGTTTGTTCGTTTCATAATTTCATTTCACGTCTGAAATCTTAGGGGATACACAGTATAGCCATCTTATAATAACCCACTGCACAGGGTAGTGTCCAAATGATGTGCCCTATGATACAAAATCCCATTAAAACGCGACGCTGTTTGAAAGGGGAAAAGGAACCATTCAAAACTCACGGAGTCGACATGGGACGTTTTATCTGCATAAGTTTTATTCTTTAAAACAGTCGCTGATATTTTAGTAGTTTTATTCCATGTCTAAAATTACATCTCAATTCAAGTTAAGCACCAGTCAGAAAGTAAAGGGAAGTGCTATACAGAGGAACACCTCAGATCCCTGATCTGTATTCTCCAACCGCATCAAGCATTAAAAGAGCGTCAGTGCTGTTAAACTGGAATTAAAATTATACAATGTATTAAATGCAGGGGTGACAATTAGGTTGGCGAATTTCTGTCATATTTTCTGTGTTGGGTCACACAATTTAATCACTTGTTTATAGCATCCTTACCAAAGGTGCCAATAATTCGGGAGGCAACTGTACTTCTGAGCTCTGAATGTCTACCCAGGAAAAAATGTACTGTGAATGTTCGTAGTAAAACTGAATTGCTTGACAGTTTTAATGTGAATTTTCACAGTTTGACCATGAAGTTCACAGTTCTACTATAAATTTCTGATGGTAATGTCGCCACTTCATGGTTTTACTGTGAAATTTCATAGTACAACTGTAAACTTGGTTGACTATGAAGTGACCATGAATTATTTCACAGTTGTACTTTGAATTTTGGTGGTAATTTCGCCACTTCATGGTTCTACAGTACATTTTTTCCTGGGTAGGCACACAATTTCAGTATTAATGCCTTGCTGCAATAAGTATACACTCACTGATCACTTTATTAGGTACACCTTGTTTCTATACTCTTTGTCCATTTTATGAGTTCCACTTATCATGCAGATGCACTTTGTAGCTCAACAATTACAGACTGTGGTCCATCGGTTTCTCTACATACTTTGTTAGTCTCCTTTAGTCTGTCCTGTAATGAACAGGACCAGCACAGATCAGGTACTAGTTCATGGTGGATCATTCTCAGCACTGCAGTGACACTGATGTGGTGGTGGTGTGTTTGTGTGTTGTGCTGGTATGAGTAGATCCACCTTGTAGATGTAAAGCCAGAGTCTGTTGTTGCAGAGTTTGTGTTAGTCATCCTCTAATCCTTCATCAGGACGCTCCCTACAGGGTGCTGGTGGCTGGACGTTTTGGTTGGTGAACTATTTTCAGTCCAGCAGTGATATCGAGGTCTTAAATTCCAGCAGCACTGCTGTGTCTGATGCACTCATACCAGCACCACATCAGTGTCACTGCAGTGCTGAGAATGATCCACCACCCAAATAGTACCTGACCTCTGGTGGTCCTGTGGGGGTCCTGACCTTTACAGAAAAAAGTAAAGGGGAAAGTATGATGAAAGAAAAAAATATGGACTACAGTCTGTAATTGAAGAACTACAAAGTACTTCTATATGCTAAGTGGAACTGATCAAATGGACAGTGAGTGTAGAAACAAAGAGGTATACCAACGAATGTGATCGGTGAATGTATAATATATGAACTGTTTGTAAATTCTGAATTTTCATTAAAAAGTATGAACTAAATCATAAATATGTAAGTCAATTAAGTGCAAACAAAGTACCACCATGATTCTCATCAGGAAAAGCAGACAGAAATATAGTACAAATATAGAACATTCATTGATAAGAGAAAAAATCAGGCACTTGGTTATGGGTTTTCTGTTTTGATTTTTCTGATTCAGTGTAATCTGATATTTGGTTTAATTTGGGTGCATTACCCGATTTATTTCTTTTTTCTTTATTTTTAATGTTCTAACTACGTATATGCAATCTCCTTTTTTGTGCAAGAAAACAAAACAAAATAATCATACTGTTATTCTATGAAAATCCAAGAATGTGCATAAGGGTTTATATAAAACCTTTAAATGGAAAGTTGTGTGTATGATTTAACTGACCTACAGTATATGTGCATTTTCTGCCTGGCAAAAAAAAGTATATTTATTGTAATGTCAAAACTTTCCAAATGTTTACTCCTTCTATTCCGAACAGCAAGTTATGTTTAAACTTTTCCTTTTGTCTATTCCTATTTCCTTTTGTCTAGGCATCAGGCATTTGTGTTTTAAGCTTGATTTTTAGCAGCAGTAGACGTTCCACTTAAGGGGTGTTTTTTTTTTCTTATCTTATGTTTTCAGACATTTTCCAAGCAATTTTAGGCAACCTTTTGTTTTGTGACACAAGCAAGTTTTTTTGGTATATAAACAGAATTTAAAGGCAGAACTGTCAAGGTTTAGATTTTATGTGATTATGGTAACCACATGGTCAATGACTTCAGTGTCACAGTGTTTAATGTCTCAAAATCCCCACAATTCTATGGTATTACTGTTACCATGACAGTCCTACTTAAAGATAGCAGTCAGTTTAGAATCTGTTCATCAAATAGATGGTCCTGCCCCATTCTGTGTGACCAAAGCAACAAATCAAAAAGTCATGTTTTCTCCCAGATCACCACTTTGCATTGCTAAAGTCAAGATTGCATACAGTTTTAAAGGGAAGTCTCCAAACAGCAGGAATCCCTCCAAACAGAGTACCTCCTGACATCAGATGGATCCCCACAGCCCTCAGATCTGTGCACGATGAGAACTGGGAAGAAGCGAGCGTCCTGGTAGTTGGGTGGGCTATTGTTGAGGGTCAGCTGGCTGGAGTATGACCTGCAGCACTGTTCGTCTGGGCAGCAACGCTCGGTCAGCATGCTGCTGCGGCTCCTCCACAGCCCCACTGTGTGCCTTGACCCATAAATTCGGCACAGTGATAAACGGGATGTGTCCAGCGACACACACGAGTGTAAAGTATGGCGGGAAAAGATGGAGGAGGAGCTAGAGCTGATAGTGGTCTGTCGTGGTCTCTCAAACTGGCAGCGATCACAGCCTTGTATCAAGGCACCATAGCTCTGGGTAGGACAATTATCTGTCAGGGAACCACTGCAAGACCTGCTGTCTTCTTGCCTTGCCCTGGAGTTTCCCAAGTTCATTAACATGGCTTCAGAGTAGCTGGGTATAAGTTGGCGGTTTGAGTGAATGTGCCATTCCAGCTCGGTGCTATCCACTGTATCTCCCCTGGGAATACCAGGCCAGCTATTCCTTGCAGGAACAATGTCCTCGGGAGATGGGACGCTGCTGCTGTACTCCAGCCCAAAAAGTTTTTCTACCTGGTAGTGTACATAGGTGGTGCGATACTCAATCCAAACCCTCAAAGGCCAGGATAGCATAAGGAAAGCAGCCAGCCAGAAGGTGACGTGTGAGGAGTACCAGGGTAATCGGTCAGGATCAACATAGGCTATAAGATGCTCTTTGAAGTCGACATTCTTTAACTTCATGCCTTCTCGTGCCTCCATGTAATCATCCAAGCCCTCGCTTTCGGAGAAGAACCTGGCTCGTTGGTTGAGGTAGACGTTTTCAGGTCCCGGTCCTGCAAAGCTAAAGCACTTGGTAAAGCGTAACCTGGTAGCCATATGACCCTCCAGACCACACAAGTCCCTCGAGACGTCCTTGATTCCACAACGACTGTAGTCAAACTCGCCTTCCACGACATGTGTGTTGACACGCTCATGGTAGACCTGCGTCGTGGTGTAGGCATCTCCGTTCCGGTAGCGCGTGACTTGCCGAGTCCGCCGTACAAAGTGGTAGCTAATGGCTTTCCACCACACACATGGCCGAGCCTGGCGCATGCGCAGTACTCTTTCATAGACGCTGTCCACGTCGGCCTTGTACTGCAACTCGCTCCGGACGCGGCAGTGCCAGCACTCCAGCAGGTAGACGGCGTAGAGCATTAGCAAGAAGGCGAGCGGGATGTAGACATAGCCATCGGAGCAGGGGCTGTCATGATAGATCATGGAGTGGCCTCCAGCCTGCAGCGAGTCAACAGAGGCAGTAAGGGAAGTGCTGGAAGAACCAAAGTTCAGCTTGGTGACACGGGCAAGCTGGCACCATCCCACAGCACCCAGGCAGCTGTACATGAGCAAGGAGAGGAGAAGACATCGCCAGTGAGTCTCACGACATACAGATGCACTCAGGGACTGCTTTACTGGCCTTTGCTGTGGAAAGAGAAGACAGAGGATCTCATAGATGAGTCCATTAATCTTAAAAAAGCTGAGCAAAGATGGTTGTTTGACACAGTGTAGCATTAGAAGTAGGTGAAGCGTTTTGTGCTTAGTTAAAATACTGTGGTACCTTGGTTCTCATGGTTAATTTGTTCCAGAAGGCTTGTAATTTTTCCCATAGGGAATAATGTAAATTGAATTAATCCGTTCCAGACCCCAAGAAAATCCACACTGTATAAGGCATTATATGCATTAATGGAGCTGTATTGTACAGGTGCTCACTGATTTGTGATGGGGATATGTTCCCGACAAATCCATCATAAGTTAAATGTAACATGAACCGAGGAGTTTAACGAGTGTTTGGTGTATCATAGCGGAGATGAGGCTGAAGTTGGCTTCTTATTCGCATTATCCAGTCCACCTTAAATGACTAGGGTTACATTATGGTGCCTGTAGATGGAGATTCAGCCTCATGATAAGTAATGATAAGTAAGTTAATGTTTAAAACATTTACATTAACCTACAGTTGATCAGGCTAATGAACACAAAGCTTATTTTATAATAAAGTGTTGAAAAATCTCATGTAATTTAGTGAGTAATGGATTGAAAGTGAAAAGTGAAAGAAAAGCAAAACACTTGATCTATTGGTGAACCCATGGGGATAGCCTGTGTTCTATGCATTCACTTCCTGTTTTCCTTTCAGTTGGCTCTTATATACTGACCTTTCTAAGACCCCGACTTATTTCCACTACTAAAACAGCACTGTAGAATGTAAAAATAAAGAAAACACTGAGCAAGAGCTATTGTGAACCTGAATCACTGTGTACTGAATCGTGAGTTTCAGCTGAAACAAGTCACGCGGTACACTGCTCATAAAGGGATGGACATGGTCAGCAACAATATTCAGGTATGCTGTGGCATTTAAACAGTGCTCAGTTTTATGTTAAGATTTTTTCTTCCCATTTAAACCTATTATAAGTAAAAAGCTTAAAAAAAAGGATTACTTTCCCTTTGGACCACAGATTCCTCATTCCAACAGTAGAAAGTATTCTGACCACTAGTAAGTGAGAGAAGGTTGGTGTTCTTACGTCATTGGTTTAGTACATTAAGCCACATTAAGCTTTGTTCACACCAAACATTTTAGACAATTAACCAGTTCCACAGATCGCTAGCATATCCAGTACATCCAGTCTGTAATACCGCTTTCTCGTTAGCAATGAAAAGGCTAAAATTCATGAATCACAGTAAAAATATAGAAAATAAAGGTGTTCTTTATAGCTAAACATTTGGCACATTTTTTCTACCATTTTGAAATCGATAAGAACCGGAATCAATAAGCAGAATAAAAAACAGAATCAGACTCGATAAAGTGCAAATGATACCCAACCCAATAAGCCTCCAGGTTTGTATAACTGCTGAATTCCAGTACTGGCTGCTTATCTGTGTTCTGCCTTCCCAGGGGCTTCCAAGTTCAGAGTTTCTACACAGTTGATAGAGTCTGCTGTAGACACCAGTGGTGCCCCCACATGATAATGTCTAATTAATCCATTTACAGCATTTAGCAGGCGCCCTTATCCAGAGCGACTTACAACTGATACAGTCTTACAATCCAAGCAATTGTGGGTTAAGGGCCTTGCTCAAGGAAGGTGTGCATATTCAGATTATGGGTTATTTATGATTACCGATGGAACTTTCTGTTTTATAATAATAATAAATGACAAGTTATACATTTAATACCTTAATGTGGAGCGATGTCACCTTTGTGTGTGCCAAAACATAATGTGATCTGATTAATAAATCTGGCTTGTTCTTGGCTACACTTGTGCTACAGAATGTCCCGAGCCAAAAAGTCCAGTTCAACTAAGATATTAAATGTTTACATCACTAATGCTGCAAAATTACTGCACTCGCATGTGCCAAGCAATTACGACCAAGGTTAATAACTAAACTGTATGACCACTCTGAATGCATCAGCAACACTAACATCCAGTTTTACAATTAGGGCGTGAAAATGTCATAAAATGCAACAAATATCACGTTTTAATCAGCCATGTGTCTGCTGAAGGCCCTGGAACTACACTACATAGACAAAAATTTGTGGACACCCCTTCTAATTATTGTGCTCTGCTATTTCAGCTATGCTCACTTGTAACATATTCATAATATAAAACATAATTTCTGGATTCTCTATAGACAAACAGTTGCAGTAGAATGGGTTGTACTGAATACCCTAGTGACTGTCAATATGACACATTTATAGGTTTGTGCTTCCAACAAGTCAGTTCATCATCTCTCTGCCCTGTTGTCTTTAAACAAAGTCTATAGAGAATTGGTTTGCCACTTTAATTGAGAACTTGGCTGGCCTGACCTCAACTCCATCAGACTGCTTGAAAATACACTGGAATGCCAAAAGTGAGACAGGACTTATTGTCTAACACAGTGGTTCCCAAACTTTTTTGGGGAGCCCCCCACATACACGACTCGACTGGAATTTATCTTAAACACTGTAATTCACACAAGACTGCAACTTCTTATTGAACAAAGAAAAAGAGTGACAAATCACCATTTACAGTGGAATTATTACAAGTGTTATGCATTATCTTAAATTTTTACTGTGGAACAAGGTCTAACATCTGAAGCCGACCTCATAGTCATGTTCCAAAATGTAATGGAAAGGTCTTTTAGAAGAACAGACTGTTGTAGCAGCAAAGGTTGAGTGTAAACTCCATACTAATAACCATGTTTTGGATTTAGAGTGTCCACAATCTTCAAGGCAGCCAATCAGTTTATTTGACAGCTCCTGGAAGTGGATTCTGGGTGCAAACATCTGCTCAATTAATAAATGGACATGACTGGTCTAAAGTCAATCACGATTTGGCATCTAGACAATAATGCACTTCATACACAAACTGGGGACTTGGTTCCAACTCCACAGGCCCACTGATGCCCTGTGGTCTTAGGTTTATTTAATGTTTATTTTAGGAGCCTGATTGCACAAGGTCTGCAGTATGAGCTTAAATGACAAAGACTGGTGCAAAGGACAAAAATAGGCTTCAGCATCAATGACAATCAATAAGATGCTGGCACTTTATGATCACACAGAACAAGAGATTCTGGAAGCTTTTAATAGTCACAGTACTAAAAATATGATAAAAATAAATAAAATGCTAAAAGAATAAAGTAGCTTTTTGAACCGACAAATTCTCAGCATTACCTCTTGTAATAACAATGAGACGAAATAGCTTGTACAGAAAGATAAACATGTTTCTCTAAAGAGTGAATGAATCGCTAGATCTCACCTCCTCTATGGTATCGAGACTGGCCGCTCTGTCCGTCACACTGTTCGGCCTGTCTAGCTCGCTGTCCTCCGCACTTCTATTATCTTCCACGTCTGGTGACAACATCCTGACCTGACATTTCAGTCAATCCGACTTTTTGACCTCTTAGACCGATTTTCTCAGGGAGCATAAGTTCAAGACGACGCCTTGTCCGCAAATGACGGGATCTAGAGTGCGTGAATGCCGGGAAAGCAGCCAAGGCGCTTGGGGATCCCGCTATGGGAGATCCCATTCTAAAACAGAGGGAGGGGAGCTTCTGTCAGACAGCACAAGCTCATCAACTGGAACCTTTTAGTAACTCTGAATCATTCAATGGCTGATTAAACTATTTAAATCTTGTAAATTCAATGCTGGTAGTCGGTAAACACATTTAACAACATATTTTATAAGGAAAATCAATGACAAAGCGCAGACCGTTGGCTGGTTGCTGGTTTTATCCTGAACGATACAGGTCTTGTATGTGGAATTGACCATCACAGAAGTAAAAAAAAAAATACAAATGAAAGTTACATTCAATTCAGTTTATGTATATGGTACTTTGACAAAGTGGACAGAGGTGGTGTAGAAGTTTACTGGTCTACTGAGCAGAAGGTTGAGGCTTCACCACTGAAGTGACCACTGTTGGCCTCTTAAGCACTGGTTGCTTGGATTATAGGTTGTACGATTGTAGCACCTGTAAGCAAGATCATCTGCGAAATGTTGTGGATGTACCAATGAGACAGTCACAAAGCAGCTTTACGAAAATCTGTACCCCATATGGGCAACCCAGAGGTGACAGTGGAAAGGAAAAACTCAAAAGATGCATAAGGAAAAAACCTTGAGCAAAACAGCTATGAATAGCAAACCGATCATACTCTACAGCAAGTTCTTGAGATTTCTTGTCTAGGTAAATATAAAGAAACATGACCATTTGTTGTGTTATACACAATGACTGTTCAGGATAGCATCTTGTGAATAAAAGTACTGAAAGATTAAACAGATTTGGTCAAAAATTAATACTCTCACTGACAAAAACAAATAAACAAAGCACACAGATAGAAATGTTGGATTGCTGCAAAACTCGCCATACAGTTACGTCTCAAGTCAAGTCAAGTCAGATTTATTTATATAGCGCTTTTTACAATGGAGCATTGTCTCAAAGCAACTTTACATGTTTAGATTATCTCCTAATAACTACGTCCAATCCCAAACTGAGCAAGCCTAGGGCGACAGTGGCAAGGAAAAACTCCCTGTTTCTGTCAGATCTGTAAATGAATACAGGTGTGGTCTGATTGGACACTGGGTCTTGCCACAAGAGGGCATAAAAGTGCTTTCCCCTGGTACCTCTTGCTGAGAAATTGTTGACTGCTAGACATTCTTCTATGACACATTTGCCCCCAGATGGACCTGTAGATCCTCCACACTCATAGTTTTGCTGAAGCCCTTAAATGCTTGATTGTCAATAAATCTGATGACCCAAAAGACAGACATTCAACAGATAACACAGCAAGTGTTCCAATCTGGTGGAGACATTCCTGGGAAACTTTTGCTGTGTGTGGGTAAGCATTATCCTGCTGAAAAATGCCAGTTGGAAGCCCTGCCATGAGAGGCAACTTGTTGCTAAGCCGTTAGTGTCCCTCATATCTCTACTAGGGGTGACCGACTGTTATATGGGATGGCTCCCCATATCATCACACCGGCAGTTGGGGCAGTGTGTTGATCCACAGCAAAGGCAGGATTGAAGCACTCACCACGAGACCTCCACACTCAACCTTCGTCAAATCCCAAACAGAACCTGGATTCATCACTAAAGATCATAGGGTTCCAGTTTGTAGTAGACCAGGTTTCTCGTTCATGATATCACTGCAAACGAAGACAGCAGTGTTTGGCTGTCAATGTGAGGACATGTAATGGGCACGATGACAACAAATTTCCTTCTGGTAAGCACAAGGTGCCACCCATGTCTGGATGGTGGACAAAACTGTGGGAGCTGCTTGTGTTTGAATCAAACAATCCTTGGTGGTCTGTCTGGGCCATCTGGAGCCTGTTTACCATGTGTACATGCCCTCACAGAACCACTGCTCCCAACACCTTCTAACAGCTAGGTCAGAACAGCCTAGGTATCAGCAATTCATCAGAACCTGAGACATAACTGCATGCCGAGTTTTGCAGCAATCCAACAATTCTATCTGGGTGCATTTTTTTTTGTCAATGAGTATAGTTTATAGTAACTGCAGCAACATCCTGAGGTCTCTGGGTGTTTTGGTTTATTGTAGCAGGTAATGCAGGGGGACTGTGTCTGAATTCCATCTGGTTCACAGCTGGAAGGTGGGGCAGCTTTGTTGTAAAGATCTGTCTCTCAATGAAAAAAAAATGTTTTGTTGGTTTTATGTGAGAGAAAAAAGGCAAACAGGTTTTTTATTATCTTCTCCACTGAATCAAGTTCATTCAGCTAAAACGATGTCAACAAAAACATTACTAAAGCCAATTTAAATAAACTGACTGGTACAAAGATAAAACACTACATTGCATTTACTAATGTTTTCCATTAAGTATGTAACCATATATTACATACAAACGAGCAAGGGCAATCAGAATGAAGGCATGGTTCAGCCTGAAACAGGCTCAGACAGTTATAAAGTTTTCAGAAATCTCCTTTTCTTGGGACAGTAGTGTTGTAAAATTAGCTTGGTCACTTCATAAACACTAGAAAGGAATAATGATAAATAAAAGTAGCATGTTATAGACAAGACAAATTGGGTTAAAGGTGGAGAGATTGTAAGAGTAACAGTAATTAACAGGTGGCTGAGAAATGATGTTTGTTAACACTGTAAAGGTGATTTATGAAAATTCAAGATGATTCAAAATGAGTGACAATAAACAAAAATGTTAGAAGAATGGATCAATGGTACTCAACGGGATTAAATTAAATTAACACTTGCACTGTGAGCTTGGGATCATTACAGCTAATGTTCAGCAAGAGCCAGAGCTTAACCAACAGCTTGGACTGGGGTGGTGAAGCAGTTTAGGTGCTGGCCTGTGACCCTGAAAGACCTGCAAGCACTCACTTTGTGAATCAGAGCTTATTTAGAAAGCACAGAGAACACTGCAACAAATGAAGCATAAAAAAGCCCATAAGATTGTGTTTGTTTCGCCTTGGTGTGCGAGCTAGATCAGTAAAAATAGAGTACAGTATATCAATATACAGGTAAATGCTCAGGTCTTTCCTGGCAACAAAACAGCTGGAATGTAACTTTTTTAAAATAGAGAATCCAAATATGAAACTTTAAACAATTCAGCAAAGCTCATTTTAAATCAATTCTTTATCAGCTGAATAAAACAGCAAATGAAAAAAAAAAGAATCAATAATATACAACCCCAAATCAGAAAAAGCTGGGACAGTATGGAAAATGCATATAAAACAGCACACAGTGTTTCTTACATTGACTTTGACTTTTATTTCATTGCAGACAATATGAACCTGAGATATTTAATGTTTTGTCTGCTCAACTTCATTTCATTTGTTAATAAGCATCCACTCCTGCATTCCTGCACACACACAGAAACACAAACCCTGTCCTAATGCAGGTCTTAGGATGTGGGAGGAAACCCGACTATTAATTGCACACAGTGCTGCCAGTGAAAAGTATTTTAGGTTTGCTGCACGTTTTTAACCAAATAAATAATACTTTCCTCCACTGAAATTATGATTTGAACAGACTCTGCTATAGGTCATAGAAATCATATTCGTTTAAACATTATACCATATAGCATATATGAGAGTTAGCGCCCATAGCGCCCATAGCTGTGAAATATCTCTGTTAAAGCTGGTAGATCTCTAGCTCTCTCTAAATGACAAAATAACTGATATTGACCATATATGTTTTATTTTTTTCATCGAAAGCTACCGTATATTGGCGTGAATTTAATAAAACGTTGTTTTTTCGGCAGTCAAGTGAGATCACTTTTATTTTGAAATATCACAAAGCGGAAGTTGTGAACATTGACCATGTGTGCATGTGTTTCTGTAGCGAGTTGGTTTCTGTACGTTTGATTTGTGGAGCAGGTCTGCAGATGAAGGTTAGTTTTAACCTGGAACCGTGAAGCTTTTGCTTTAATACACACTGCTTACAGTTGGCCTGTATAGCTTAAGACTTTGTTTTGATTAGTAAGAAGTTAGATCAGGTTGTTGGGATGCAAACCATTTTAGTGTGAATGTGGTTTTTAAACCTGTCAATAAACAGATCGGTATATTAAGGGATTTTATAAATAATGAGCTTGTGTCATTTACACTCCACTGTGAACTATGCTACAGTCTAAGAGAGGGGCAGAATTTAGTAATCGGTCCTGCCTATCTTACAGTTGGGGTCAGTATTATTTGGCACCTTTGATTGTTTAGTATAAAATGCATATCTTCAGAAATAAATGGACAGGTACCAACTGTGTATCTTTAATATATTTTAATAGAATGTCAATTACAGTCAATAAAAAGTGACCTGTAAGCATACATGCAGTCATTTCGAGAAATAAAAAGAAACATACACGCGTGGACAAAATTGTTAGTACCCCTCAGTTAATGAAAGAAACAAATGGTAACAGAAATAACTTTAATTTGACAAAAGTAATAATAAATACAAAGTCTATGAAAATGAACAAATGAAAATCAGACATTGCTTTTTAACCATGCTTCAACAGAATTATTTAAAAAAATAAACTCATGAAACAGGCCTGGACAGAAATGATGGTACCCCTAACTTAATATTTTGTTGCACAACCTATTGAGGCAATCACTGCAATCAAACAATTCCTGTATCTGTCACTGAGACTTCTGCACCTCTCAGCAGGTATTCTGGCCCACTCCTCATTAGCAAGCTGCTCCAGTTGTCTCAGGTTTGAAGGGTGCCTTTTCCCGACGCCATGTTTCAGCTCCTTCCAAAGATGCTCAATGGGATTTAGGTCAGGGCTCATAGAAGGCCACTTCAGAATAGTCCAGTGTTTTTCTCTTAGCCATTCTTGGGTGTTTTTAGATGTGTGTTTTGGGTCATTATCCTGTTGCAAGACCCATGACCTGCGACTGAGACCAAGCTTTCTGACACTGGGCAGCACATTTCTCTCTAGAATTCCTTGATGGTCTTGAGACTTCATTGTACCCATCACAGATTCAAGACACCCTGTGCCAGAAGCAGCAAAGCAGCCCCAGAACATAACAGAGGCTCATTGCTTCATTTTTCCGTCTGTGAACATAGAGCTGATGTGCCTTGCCAAAAAGTTCCATTTTTGTCTCATCTGTCCATAAGACATTCTCCCAGAAGCTTTGTGGCTTGTCAACATGTAGTTTGGCAAATTCCAGTCTGGCTTTTTTATGTTTTGTTTTCAACAATGGTGTCCTCCTTGGTCGTCTCCCATTAAGTCCACTTTGGCTCAAACATCGA
>JAJAGP010004395.1:0-50634 GCA_025084515.1 Ancistrus triradiatus | reverse complement strand
TATTTTGTCAACAGTACTCTCTTAATGTCACTAGGGATGTAGCCACATCTGTCAATGCTCTGGAGATTGAGATTGTAGAATTCCAAGGTTTAGTGGAGACTACTGGAAATCAAGAGCATATTAAAGTGCTTAAGAGGAAAAGATCTGTTTTAGCTGACCTGCTAGGCATTGCAGCACAGGGGGCGCTGGTCCGATGACACTTTGTGACGGAAATGGATGCTCCTTCCAAGTTTTTCTTTGGTCTTGAGCAGAGTAACGGACAGAAACGGTTTATGCATGCCGTGCGAACGGAATCAGGGGATCTAATAACTGATCCTACTGAAATTCGCAGGCAGACAGTGGGCTTCTTTTCGAGGCTGTATGAAAGTGAGTGGGCAGAGGCACAAGAACTGGAAGATAGGTTCTTTCGAAATCTGGCCAAACTCAATCTGCTGCACTTTTGGACAGTGAGCTCTCTCTGGGGGAGCTGCATGATGCTCTCTGGGGGATGGAGAATGGTCGGGTGTCGGGCATTGATGGTCTCATTGTGGAGTTTTTCAAGGCCTTTTGTGCAGTGTTGGGTCAGGATGTGCTAGAGGTTCTCCAGAGGAGTGTGCTGGAAGGGATACTTCCTATGAGCTGCTGCAGAGCTGTCCTGACCCTGTTACTGAAGAAGGGAGACCTGACCGAGCTGAAGAACTGGCGTCCTGTCTTGCTGCTCTGCACAGATTTAAGTTGCTCGCAAAAGCGTTAGCCGCGAGACTGGGAAAGTGATGGAGCAGGTGATACAACCGGACAAGACGTACTGTGTGCCTGGCAGGTCAATCTTTGACATTGTTTATCTAATTCGAGAAGTTTTGGACAACTCTAGGCTATTGAGTTTGAAGACGGGGCTCATTTTTTTGGACCAGGAAAAGGCTTTTGACTGAGTTGAACACGAGTATTTGTGGAAGGTTCTGGAGAATTTTGGTTATAACCCGGGTTTTATGGCCATGATAAAGGTTTTGTACAGTGACGTTGAGAGTGTATTTAAGGTCAACGGTGGCTTATGTGGTCCTTTTAAAGTTTACAGAGGTATTAGACAAGGCTGTTTGTTAAGTGGTATGCTCTACTCGCTTGCCAATGAACCTCTAATGTGCAAGCTGAGAGAAGGGATCACTGGTTTGCGTGTACCACTTCGGTATGTGTTTCAGCTCATGCAGAGGACCTAGTTGTACTGGTCAATAATCAGAATGATGATGTTTTTTTAACTGAACTTTAACAGGATTTTAATGTTCTATCATCTGCAAAAATTAACTGGATCAAAAGTGAAGCTTTATTAGTTGGGGAGTGGGATGGTGGTCAGCCAGATGGGTTGAATTGGAAGACAGGTGGTTTTAAGTATTTGGGGTTTTCTCTGGGTGACAGCAGCATAGCTAAGAAGAACTGGGATGACATGCTTGAGAAGGTGAAGGGGCGCCTTAGTAGGTGGAGATGGTTGATCCCACAAATGTCCTATAGAGGGTGGGAATTGATTATTAATAACCTTGCTGCGTCCTCCCTGTGTCTTGTGTGGACCCTCCACCGGAGCTGCTGGCCAAACCTCAGGCACTTCTTGTGGACTTTTCTGGGATTGTTTGCACTGGCTACCCCAGGGAGTTCTGTATCTGCCAAAAGAGGAAGGTGGGCAAGGCCTTGTCCACCTATCCAGCAGGACTGCTGCTTTCCGCCTTCAGTTTATTCAGAGGCTGCTTACTATGCTGAAAGAACTGGTATGGAGAGGAATAGCCAGCAGAATCCTACATAGGGTGAGAGGACTGGAGCTGGACAGAACTTTGTTTTTAACGAACACTCAATCCCTGAACGTTGTTGGGCTGCCTGAGTTTTATTGTGAACTTTTTAGAATCTGGAGTTTTTTTGACACACAGAGACATGGTTTTACAGCCTTACCCTGGCTTCTCGAAGAGCCGCTGGTCAGTGGGGCTCAGCTGGACATGACTGGGCCAAATACTCCTGCACTGAGACATGCAGATGATGTACAACCAGAGTGGAGAGCATTGTACAAGCCACCGCTGACCAAGAAAGTTGCTGACCTACAGTGGCGAGTTTTGCATGGTATTATCTCTGTAAAAGCTTTTATCTCTGTTTTAAACCCTGTGGTTTTACCTGACTGCCCCTTCTGCTCTCAGGGAAACAGTGTTCCATGCATTTATGCACTGTTTTAGGTTGCGTCTTTTGTTTGATGTTTTAAGGAGTGTTTGAGGAGTTTTTAAGGAGTGTTTAAGAAGTGTTTGTTTGATGTTTTATGACTTTTAATGTGGCTTTTACTCTCCATACTTTTATCCTTGGTTTTAAATACATCAGGAGAGAGAGGTTAAAGTGTCAACTCATTAATTTCATTCTGCGCCAGGCAAAAATGGCGATTATATATTAGCCGTAAGAAGAAGTAAAAAAAAAAAATTTGTCTCTCTCTCTCACACACACACACACACACACGCACACACACACACACACACACACACACACACACACACACACACACACACACCTGTTCCTCTTGGCTGTTGATGATCACCAGATCTGCACCTCTGTCTCTGCAGACCTGTCTGCTCTCATTCCAGTTCAAACTCCGAGTAGACATGTAGTAAATGCTGGTGTTGAAGAGGGTCCATCTCACGTTTTTCATGTCATTCACTGTTCACACAAGTTCAGAATAACAGAACAAGGATCCATTGATGTAGATGTTGAACCATACAGAATGTGTGCAGTGTACACTGGAACATTTCATGTATGTGGATTAGTTCAGAAATTAACATTTTTGGTTTCCAACCAAAGTCACAAACGAGCCTCAAACCTTTCAATCTGTTTAACGTCTTAACAACGACACCTCTAAGCATTTACTCACCTAAAGTGGTCAGCTTCTTCTGAAGGTCGTCCTTCTCCTGGGCCGCCTGGTTCCTCATGATGTCATAACTGGTCTGTAACTGGTTTCTCTCAGCTGACAGGTTCTTGTAACTGGTCTGTAACTGGTTGTTTTCTGTCATCAGGTTGTTGTACATGATCCACAGCACTGTGACGCCAGACAGCAGGAGAACACACAGCAGCAGCAGCAGAACCACAGCGGTCAGTCTGTAACATCTGCCAGCACTACCAGGTACTAGAGGAGAATAAACACATACCGGTGTGTCTTATGTTTATCTGTACTTTCTTGTTTTCACTTCTTTTTTCACTTTCTCTGTATGACTCTACCAGCTTTACACAGCTCATTCGTCTTTTAGATCAGGTCTCAGACTTGGCCGCTCTAGAACATTTCACATTTATGGCTTGAGTCATTATTTCACATGACTGTGAAATAGCTTTTCAGCTGGCCTTATGTTTACCATAACCAATTTTCCCAATGAATGACAGTACTATCCAAACATCCCTCAGCTTACTGCTTATCTTCATACCATTGTGTCACATTTGCAATGCAGATGTAATGCTGAAGCCACTTCCTATATATTGTACTTCAGTATGTAAATCACAGTATTGATTAGATTAGCTATTCATACACATCCTCAAAGTAGATAGAGAGAACACAGTTAAAAGTCAGACTAAAAAAATACTTATTCATTAGTTTATTGAAGAAAATTATCCAATTTTACATATATGTAAGTGGTAAATGTGAAGCATTGCTTATAGTATCTGGTGTCACCCCCTTGTGCAGCAATAACTGTAACTAAATGTATTCAGTAACTGTTGATCAGTCCTGCACATCAGCTTTGGGGGAATTTAAGTCCTCTGTACAGAACAGCTTAAACTCTGGGATGTTGGTGAGTTTCCTCACATGAACTGCTCGACTGAAGATCTTCCGAAGAATTTTTTGGGATTAAGGTCAGGACTTGGCCATTTTCCTTAGTAACTGCTTTTTGGTTGAACGACTTGTATGTTTAGGGTCATTGTCTTGATGCATGACCCACGTTCTCTTGCGATTCAGTTGGACAGATGTCCTGATATAAATGTTTTGGTTTCCTCCGTGCACAAAATGTTTTTTACCGATAGAATTCTGGATTGTTTGTGTGCCACATGATCTTTTTGGAGAGCAGCAGCTTTCCAAACTCTTTACAGTTGCAGTTGTAATTGTCCAAAAAATTATATGACTGAATGACCATGCTACCTAAACTTTTTTAAAAGCCTTTCAGTTTACTGCTTATGTACATATTATTTCAGGTTATTCACTGGAAATTGTTTCCATCTGCTTAAACAGCAATACAACTGAAAAATGGGTGTGTTCTAAAAGTTTTGGCAGGTAGTATAATACTGCTAGAGCAATGTACAGAAGATATCATTGAAAGTCCTTAATGTCCATTAAAAAAAACCTCACTGCCATCCATCTGGAAACTGAGTAAATAAGCAAGTTCATTTCAATAAGAAAATAAATTCCTAATCCCATGATGCATGTAACTACCTAGTAGTCACAGTATAGTGCTAAATACTTTTCTGTACTGTTTTAATTATACAGTTTAAACTAGAGCAGTAAAACTTTGCTAACACAGAGAACTTACCAAACACCCCAAATTCAGTTCAAGCTCTAGCTAATTGTTAATTGCCCTCCAGGATGGGCAACGGAAACGATTTGTGCATGTGTGTTTATAAATAGGAGTAGTTTTTTACCTGAGTTCTGTGACGTCCCAGGGTTTGTGGTTCTCTGGTTCTCCTGGTAGTTCTCAATATCGTCATACACATTGTCGCCACAATCAGATGTGTCTGTGGCTCTAATGTTTTTGTTTGCAAAAATACCCCCAGTCACCTCCATTACTACTGGCAGTAATGCAATTGTAATGAAGTAGAGTTTATCAGCTGCTCCAACTCGTTTGTGTGACAGTTGCTGAAGTTAGGGCATTTTGCTGATGGCTTATTTTCTTTTTGACCAATTAGGTAAAACAGCACAACACCACGTGGCTCGTTGCGGTCTGAGTGTTTTCCACCATGTTTTCTCAGACAATAACACCTGTATTCAAAAATCGTGAGGGACACGTACACGGAAGTTGAACAAAGAGCTAGCATAAAACTTTTGCTTGCAAAGTGTCATGTTTCCGACGGTGCTGACTTCCACTGAACGCTGCTTCCTGTACATCATCATTCACTGGAAGAGCAGTATGTAAATCATGGTGGTGTTTAAGTTTGTCACCCTTGTAGAATGTTCTCTGTTTATTCAAGAATTAGATTTTCATACAAGTCTTAAAATTATGATAAGAGAATCTAATTATGTATGTGCATGGGCTAAAAATATGTGAACCTTTGCTTTCAGTATCTGATATGACCCCCTTATTGCAGCAATATCTGTAACTAGACGTTTTTGCGGTTACTGTTGATCAGTTCTGCGCAATGGCTTGGAATTTGATCTCGTTCTTCAGTACAGAACAGCTTCAACTCTGGGATGTTGGTGGGTTTCCTCACATGAGGTGATCGCGTTGGGTCCTTACACATCACTCCTATTGGATTAAGGTCAGGACTTTGACTCTGCAATTTTTCTTTAACTGTAGAACGACTTGTGCTGTTGAACTGTAGAACGAGTTGTTGTCGTGCACGTTCTCTTGAGGTTCAGTTTGCAGGCAAATGTCCTGATATTTTCCTTTTGCTGGAATTTGCTGGAATAATTCAGAATTCACTGTTCCAGTAATGATTGTAAGCCATTGTGGCCCAGATGCAGCAAAACAGTCCCAAACCATGATACTACCACCACCACGTTTCACAGATGGGATAAGGATCTCCTGCTAAAATGCAGTGTTTTCCTTTCTCTGGACATAACCCATGTAAGTCAAAAAGCTTGATTTTAGGCTCATCTGCCCACCAAAAAAATTTTTTTAAATAGAATTCTGCATTGTCAGTTTGCCATAAGATGGGCATCAATTCTCTTTTTGGACAGCAGTTTCTTTCTCTTTGCAACCTGGTCATGCACACCGCTGTTCAGTGTTGCAGTGGTCTCCTGATGGTGGCCTCATGAACATTAACATGAGCCAATGTGAGAGAGACTTTCAGTTTCTTAGAAGGTACTCCGAGTTCCTTTGTGACCTTTTACACACCTTGCTCTTGGAATGATCATTGGCTCATTTTCCTCAATAAATAAATTATCAGGTACAACCCCAATTCCCGTGAAGTTGCGACATTGTGTAAAACATAAATAAAAACATAATACAGTGAATTGCAAGTCCTTTTCAACCCATATTCAGTTGAATACACTAAAAAGACAAGATATTTAATGTTCAAATATTCACTCATTTTGAATGTGATTCCTGCAACACGTTCCAAAACAGTTGGGACAGGAGGATGTTTACCACTGTGTTAGGTCACCTTTTCTTTTAACAACACTCAATTAGTGTTTGGGAACTGAGGACACTAATTGTTGAAGCTTTGTAGGTGCAATTTTTTCCCATTTTTGCTTGATGTACAACTTCAGTTGCTCAACAGTCCAGGGTCTCCGTTGTGGTTTTTTGCGCTTCATAATGCGCCACACATTTTCAATGGGAGACTGGTCTGGGCTGCAGCCAGGCAACATGTGTTGCTCCAAAACCTGTATGTAGCTGTCAGCATTAATGGTGCCTTCACAGATGTGCAAGTTACCCATGCCATGGGCACTAACTCACCCCCATCCCATCAGAAATGCTGGCTTTTGAACTTAGCACCGATAATAATCCGGACAGTCCTTTTCCTGTTTGGCCCGAGGGACACGGCATCCATGATTTCCAAAAACAATTTGAAATGTTGACTCCTCAGACCACAGGACACTTTTCCACCTTGCGTCAGTCCATCTCAGTTGAGCTCGGGCTCAGAGAAGCCGGCGGCGTTTTTGGGTGTTATTGTTTTTGGGTGTCCTTTTTGGGCTTTCACTTTGCATGGTAGAGTTTTAACTTGCACTTGTAGAGGAGCGACGAACTGTGTTCACTGACAATGGTTTTCTGAAGTGTTCATTATGTGGTAATATCCGTTACAGAATGATGTCGGTTTTTAATGCAGCGCCGAGGGATCGAAGGTCATGAGCATTCAATGTTAGTTTTCGGCCTTGCCGCTTACTTGCAGAGATTTCTCCAGATTTTCTGAATCTTTTGATGATATTATAGACTATAGGTGATGAAATCCCCAAATGCACATTGAGAAACGTTGTTCTTAAACTGTGGGACTATTTGTTCACGCAGTTGTTCACAAAGTGGTGAACCTCGCCCCATCTTTGCTTGTGAACGACTGAGCCTTTTGGGGATGCTCCCTTTATAACCAATCATGACACTCACCTGTTTCCAATTAACCTGTTCACCTGTGGAATGTTCCAAACAGGTGTATTTTGGGCATTTCTCAACTTTCCCAGTCTTTTGTTGCCCCTGTCCCAACTGTTTTGGAACGTGTTGCAGGCATCAAATTCAAAATGAGTGAATATTTGCAAAAAAAACAATAAAGTTTATCCGTTTGAACATTAAATATCTTGTCTTTGTAGTGTATTCAATTTGAATATGGGTTGAAAAGGATTTGCAAATCAACGTATTCTGTTTTTATTTATGTTTCACATAACGTCCCAACTTTATTGGAATTGGGGTTGTATAATATTATTATCTTTTAAACATTAACTTCTCTTAGGACTGATGATGTTTTGGCTCATATTAATGCTGAAATGTAGAAATTTCTTGAGGGTTCGAAAAACTTTCAAGCACAAGTTTGTGCGCTCATGCCGAAGGAGCTTGAACTTTGTTTAACTGGAGCATGAACTTGAAGGAAGACTACGCTGTACAGGAGCATGTTTATTAGAGTAGATCTCCAAAAGCTCAGCAATAAGTTTAAAGTACACAACAACTTGGATTTTTGTGCCAATTTAAGAAAAGGTGCAATAATAATTTAAAACATTTATAAGCATTACTTAAATACATTTCATTAAGTGTTACAATTTTAGTGTTGCTGGACCAGTCATGAAGAATATATTTTATCGTACAGTTTTTCCAATCGTGACACTGTGTAACATTAATTTGTCCCCAAAACATTGCTTAAACCGTTGCGTAAAATCGATTTCCCACTTTCCCCTCTCAAATCTGTAATACCGGTTACGACCAGTAGGCAGTAGATATGACAGCAGAAACTCCAGAAACAGAATATAGGCAGTTAGACTGTACGTCTCAAGTACTGTCAGTCGACGTTTAATAAACAACAGTATTCGTAAACTGTAATTTTAAAACGTTGCCATGACCCATTAAAATCACCATAGTACTGGAGTGAGTAAGAAAGTCATTAAAGCTTTCAGTTTTATTCCTGATTGCTGCACAGGATGCCGTTAGTTATGTATTTTTGTGCATACACAAGATCAGCATCACTGTGGTGAGAATAATGTAATAATGACTAAAACCAGTTTCAAACTAAACAAAAAAGCTCTGAATCAGTATCATGGGAAAGAGGCTAGCTTTGAGTGCCATGACACGTCAACCTTATTGTTGCAATAGTTACAGAGACTGGCTTTTTTTTTTTCCTTTATTTCATTTTTTTTCTTTTTTGTAGCGTGTATTGTCAAAATGTCTTCCGAAGCAAGTTTCCACGCGAAATGACTGACCTGTGAATCAGTACTGTCCCTGATAACTAATATAGGGCAAATTGTACAGTTTATCATAGAGATTTTTATCAGTTGCTCATGGTGGAGCTGTCTGACATGAACTAGTATGAACCGTGTCTGAGCTGCTAAAGAGCAGAAAACAGAGTGAAAGAGAGAGTGGAATCAGTTCCTTTTACCTCAGACTTCCCATGAGGCAGATGTGGAATGTTGTTGTTGTTGTTTCTTTGTTTAAGTAATGTTTTATATGATATGATATTCTAGTGGGATATCTGACTGAATGATATGTATTTTCCTGAATATTATTAACCAATAGACTAGAGAACGTTTAATCATCTAATGAGCACGCTGATAATATCCAAACCATTGTCAGAGATTTTGGACTGAATGTAAATAGTATTGGATAGATCTGTTGTATTTTTCATGAATATAATACTTATGGATATTTATCATTTAAAGGTCTAAATAAAATCTTATATAATCTTATATAAGTATATAAAATCTTATATACTTATATATATCTATATATATATCTATATATATATATATAGATATATATATATATAATCTTATATTATATAATCTTATATGTGAAAAAGTGTTTGCCTCCTTTTTGATTTCCTATTTTTATGTATGTTTGTCACACTTAGGTCTTTTGGAACATCAAACCAATTTAAATATTAGTCTACGACAACACAAGTAAACAAAATGCAGTTTTTAAATGAAGGTGTGTATTATTAATGGAGAAAAAATCCAAACCTACATGTCCCTGTGTGAAAAGGTGATTGCCCCCCTTGTTAAAACATAACTATGGTTTATCACACCTGAGTTCACTGTCTCTAGCCACACCCAGTCCTGATTATTTCCACATCTGTTCTCATCTGTTCTTAGGACATCATTTAAATAGGACCTGCTTGAAAGTGAAGGACACCAAAAGATCCTTAAAAGCTACACCTTATGCCGAGATCCAAAGAAATTCAGGAACAATGGAGAAAGAAAGTAATTGAGATCTATCAGTCTGGAAAGGGCTATAAAGCCATTTCTAAAGCTTTGGGACTCCAGCGAACCACAGTGAGAGCCATTATCCACAAATGGCGAAGACATGGAACAGTGGTGACCCTTCCCAGGAGTGACCGGCCGACCAAAATTACCCCAACAGCGCAGCGACGACTCATCCAAGAGGTCACAAAAGCCCCAAAATAACATCCAAAGAACTGCAGGCCTCACTTGCCTCAGTTAAGATCAGTGTTCATGCCTCCACCATAAGAAAGAGACTGGGCAAAAATGTCCTTCATGGCAGAGTTCCAAGATGAAAACCACTGCTGAGCAAAAAGAACATTAAAGTTTGTCTCAATTTTTCCAGAACACATCTTGATGATCCCCTTTTGGGAAAACATTCTGTGGACTGACGAGACAAAAGTTGAACTCTTTGGAAGGTGTGTGTCCCATTACATCTGGCATAACAGTGACACAGCATTTCAGAAAAAGAACAATTATAGCAGCAGTTAAAATATGGTGGTGGTGGTAGGTGATGGTCTGAGGGCTTGTTTCTGACTTTGCTTCAGGACGCCTGGAAGACTTGCTGTGATAAAGGACCTATGAATTCGCTTGTCTACCAAAAAATCTGAAGGAGAATGTCCAGCCATTGTTCATGACCTCAAGCTGAAACAAACTTGGGTTCTGCAGAAGGACCAATGATCCAAAACACAGCAGCAAGTCCACCTCTGAATGGCTGAAGAAAAACAAAATGAAGACTTTGGAGTGGCCTAGTCAAAGTCCTGAGCTGAATCCTATTGAGATGCTGTGGCATGACCTTAAAAAGGCCGTTCATGCTCAAAAACCCTCCAGTGTGGCTGAATTACAACAATTCTGCAAAGATGAGTGGCCAAAATTCCTCCACAATGCTGTAAAAGGCTCACTGCTAGTTATCACAAACGCTTGGTTGCAGGTGTTGCTGCTAAGGGTGGCCCAACCAGTTATTAGGTTTAGGCAATCACTTTTTCACACAGGGCCATGTAGGTTTGGATTTCTTTTCTCCCTTAATAATAAACACCTTCATTTAAAAACTGCATTTTGTGTTTACTTGTGTTGTTTTTGACTAATATTTAAATTGATTTGATGTTCCGAAACACTTCAGTGTCACAAAAATAGGAAATAGGAAATCAGCAAGGGGGCAGACACTTTTTCACACCACTGTATTCTACTTCATAAATTTAAATTCTGGGTCAAAGCCGTTTTCTGTTCAGTAATCAAATAAAAATTTGTAGTGGCTGGTAGGTGTTGTTGGGTGGGGTTGAGGTTGGACGGTGCTGGTAGGGTTGCTACCAGATACATGTCCTCTAGTACAGGAAGTAGTCTAGACAATTGTCAATGATACAATTTATCATGACCATATTAAATTATATTGTATATTATACAGTGGTTAAAGCTCTTTATTACTAATCAGAAGGCTGGGGTTTTCAATTCTGACTCTGCTGAGCCACCACTGATGGGTCCAACTGATGAACCCATGAGAAAACCATTATCCTCCAGCTTGCTCATTCAGCTCTGTGGAACAGTCTCAGGAACGTTTCTGTTTGAGCATTCTTGTGGCTGAATTAAGTCAAATCAACAAGATCATGTTTAAAAATCAAATAGAACAGATTTCCAGGAAAAGTTCAAACCTTTATCTCCATTGTGCTGATCGACATTAGTTTAACGTCCAGTACAAAAGAAAATAACATGGCTTATATCTGTGACATCCTTCTTTTTATTCCCAGTTTTTATTTTCAGTTATGAGCTATGAAAACAGAGTCCTGATCAGGAATACTTTATATAATTATCACACACGTCATAAACATAATTCATAACACACAGATTTATGAAGGCTTAGTTATAACGATGATTATATGACTAGATGATTAAATCCAAAAGTGTTTTAAGTCTTTTGACAGTTAAAAAAAAATATAGTAGATTTAGTTGTAAATAATACACCAGAGTAAACCCTAACCATAAGAGGAGGAGTAATGCCGGTCGTCCTTGCCAATAGACAGACAAGAAAGGTGGCCTTTCTTAGGTATGGCCCGACCTTTGGAACTCTCTTCCTGATGACCAGAGGGCTCTGGACGAACTTAACATATTTAAGAGGAGGGTTAAGATGCATGTTTGGGTTAGCTTTTTTGCTAATGCTTTATCTGTTTAGATTTTATCTGCATTTTTAAATATTTCTATTTCATTTCATTCCATTTTTTATTATTCTTTTATGTATTCTTTGTTTTTAACTACTTTATATCATTCTACTGTGTTGTTGTTCTTTTATCTATTTGTTTTTACTTTTGCTTGTGTAAAGCACTTTGTAATACGTTGTTTGAGAAAGTGCTATGTAAATAAAGCTTATTTTAATAGGAACGTAAGTTGCAACAGGAAACTGGTTGCGCTGTCGCATAAAAGGCACGATTCTCCTGTCGAAAATGTCTTGCAAGAGCGTAACGTGCCATTTCAGAGATCGTAGATTAGATGTTATGTGACGCATACCTATTAACAGATCCAGTCTCACAATTGAAACTTCTAGTCAAAATATTTTTTCCAGTCACATCAGGGATTTTGTTTAAATATTTGTCTCACAGACTGAATAATAATGGTTACTACAGGGATAAACATGCCACTTCTGTTCATGCAAAACACAGTTCTCCATTTCTCCACCATTGGGCTGGTTTGAGCCCCAATACCTGAAGAGGAGAAATAGGAATGACGCCGTTGTCAGAGTGATGCAAAGTAGGATAAGTAACTGCATCCTGAACAGGTTCAGTTCAGAGAGTCTCTTACAAGTGGTCAGTAAGTGACCATCACCCATCCACTGTTTAACCCTTTTGGCACCGTCACGAAGAAATACGTGGTCTTTTTTCTCATCCGAGCTGTGTTCACGGCAGAGTACGGACCCACACATGATGTAATCTGATGGAGCTCCACTGGCATAATTCAACATTTTTATTCGACCATGACTCCATGACTTTTAGTTTCGCTCTTCGATTTATCACATACCCGGGCCACTTTAAGTCGATGTGAATACTTCACATTCTTTTCAAACTTTGACTCATGACTTTTAGTTCGCTCTTAGATTTATATCTAGCCACCCAAGGAGGAGGGTCCCTTTTTGAGTCTTGGTCCTCCCAAGGTTTCTTCCTAGAACTAGGGAGTTTTTCCTTGCCACTGTCGCCCTAGGCTTGCTCAATTTGAGATTGGAAGTAGTTATTAGGAGATAATCTAAACTTGTAAAGTTGCTTTGAGACAATGCTCCATTGTAAAAAGCGCTATATAAATAAATCTGACTTGACTTGACTTGACCAATCCAAACCAGCTTTTCCTTTCTCAAATTTGTAATAAGGTTCTGTTAAAGGGGGAAAAGCTGATTACACGCAACCACACACTGGTTGTTGCACTGTGCTGCCCTAGCAGTTAAGGTACAGGGCTATGGAACAGAAGGTCCAGGGTTCGAACCCACCTCTGCCAAGCTGCCACTGTTGTGCCATTGCGTAAGACCCGTAAGACAAAATTACTTGGATTGTGAGATTGTATCAGTTGTAACTCGCTCTGGATAAGAGTGTCTGCTAAATGGCTAAATGTACCTGTACTGCACGATGCAAGGTAGAGACACAGATATGTAAACTACACTAACCTGCAAAGTTACTACTCTAAGTGCATGTGACGTCAAATAACTGATTATGGACAAAAGATTTATTCTCTCTCTCTGTTTCTCACCTGTTCCTCTTTGCTGTTGATGATCACCAGATCTGCACCTCTGTCTCTGCAGGCCTGTCTGCTCTCATTCCAGCTCATACTCTGATTAGAGACGTGGTAAATGCTGGTGTTGAAGAGGACCCATCTCACATTTTTCATGTCACTCACTGTTCACACGTGTTCAGAGTGACAGAGAAATAAGCCACAGATGTTAAACCATGTAGAGTGGTTACAGTGTACACTGGGAAATGTCCTGTATTGTACGGTGCAAAGTTTTGAGGCAGGTGTGGAAAAACATTGCAAAGCAAAAATGCTTTCAAAAATAAAAATGATTTATTTTCATCAATTAACAAAATGCAAAGTGAATGAACAAAAGAGAAATCGAAAAGAATTCAGTCTCTGGTGTGACCAACCTTTGCCTTTAAAACAGCATAATTTCTTCAGGATACACTCGCACACAATTTTTTTTTTTTAAGGAATTGGCATGGAGGTTGTTCCAATCATCTTGGGAAACTAACCACAGATCGACTGTGGATGTAGACTTGCTCTAATCCTTCTGTCTCTTCATGTAATCCTGGACATCCTCCGGGATGTTGACATCAGAGCTCTGGTTCTCAATGAGATTGGCTTTATGTTGGAGTTGGTTTCTGCACCCCAGCATGTGCATGGTCAAGTCGCTTGGCCTTGTTGCCACGTTGAAGCTATGATTTATGTAGACCACTTCTGGCCAGACTTCTCCGAACTGTAAATGTGTGTACCTGGATCCCACTGATTTCTGCCAGTTCTGAGCTGATGGCACAGCTGGACATCTTCCGATTTCGAAAGGAAGTAAGCTTGACGTGTCTTTCATCTGCTGTACTAAGGTTCCTTGACCGACCAGTGCATCTTCAGTCCTAAACGTTGCCAGTTTCTTTGTGCTTCTTCAAAAGAGCTTGAACAGCACATCTTGAAACCCCAGTCTGCTTTGGAATCTTTGCCTGGGAGAGAACTTGCTCGTGTAGTATAACTTCCTTCTGTCCTGTCACTGTGCCCAGTCGTGCCATGGTGTGTAGCTTGTGACATGAAGTATCTTCTACAACTTCACCTCTCTAGCAGAATATGGCTGTTCCAAACCCTGTATTAAGTAACATATGTAAAAGATCACTTGTTTGGTGTAAATGATTAATCATACACCTGAGTCTAATCCTACAAAATCCTTGACTTTGTGGGAATTTGCTTAGAAGAATTGATGCTGTTTTGAAGGCAAATGGTGATTACTCACCTAAATTGGCCAACAACTTCAATTACAAGTACATCTTTCTTCTGGGATGTCTGGTTCCTCATGCTGTCATACCTGATCTGTAGCTGATCATCAGGTTATTATAACTGGTCTTTAGCCGTTTTTTCTCAGCCGTTGGGATAATATTACTGGTCTGTAGCCGGTTTTTCTCAGCCATCAGGATTATATAACTGGTCTGTAGCCGGTTTTTCTCAGCCATCAGGATAGTATAACTGGCCTGTAGCCGGTTTTTCTCAGCCATCAGGATAGTATAACTGGCCTGTAGCCGGTTTCTCTGAAATGTCAGGATAGTATAACTGGCCTGTAGCCGGTTTTTCTCAATTGTCAGGTTATTGTAACTGGTCTGTAGCTGGATTCTCTCGTCAGTCAGGGTATTGTAACTGGTTTGCAACTTGTTGTTTTTTGTCATCAGGTTGTTGTACATGATCCACAGCACTGTGACAGCAGACAAAAGGAGAACACACAACAGCAGAAGCAGAACCACAGTGGTTCTGTAACATCTACCAGCACCATCAGGTCCTAAGGGAGAATAAACACAGACTGTTGCCTTGATTTCATCTGTGCTTTAACAATGAATCACTTTCTCTCTTTACACAGCTACACTGGGAAATATTTGCACATTCTTAGGGATTAGCGCTCTGTAAATTTACCATTTTGGCTTGAATTATTAGTGTACATGATTGTGAAATAGATTTTCAACTAGTTTTGCGTTTACCATAACCACTCATCCCACTGAATGACAGTACTATCCAAACTTCCCTCAGCGTACTGCTTATCTTCGTACCATGGTATCACATTTGCAATACTGATGACCTCTACAGAAAGGCACTTCCTATATGTTGTCCTTTACGGGAGGAGCAGTATGTAAATTAC
This sequence comes from Ancistrus triradiatus, assembly GCA_025084515.1. NCBI lineage: Eukaryota > Metazoa > Chordata > Actinopteri > Siluriformes > Loricariidae > Ancistrus > Ancistrus triradiatus. The sequence continues at coordinate 35,245 of JAJAGP010004395.1, read as the reverse complement.
AGTGTTGTTTGAAAGGTTGTGAACTCTATATAATTTTCTGTATTATTAGATACGCGCTAAAGGCATCATTAGATTTTCATTACACATGCAGTAAAATAATTAAGAGAACACTGTAAAAAAGGGAACCACACATTATCCTTGAAGAAAATGATATTACATATCTGAGAGTGTTAAAAGTGTAAAACCCCCTTTGCGGAGCAGTAAGTAACTAAACATCTGCGATAACTGTTGATCAGTCCTGAACATATTCTTGGAGGAATTTTAGACCATTCGTCTGTACAGAATAGTTTCAACTGGGATGTTGGTGGGTTTCCACACTTCCACACTCATTTCAGGTCATTCCACAAGAGTTCTATTTTGGTTTGGTTTCATCCAATCACAAATTTCAGGATTGTCCACCTGGCACATGATCTCTTTGGAGAGCAGTGGTCATCTCCTTGCACTCCTACCATGCACACTTTCGTTGTTTAGTGCTCTCCTGATGGTGGAATGTTTAATGAAAATTAATATTAGCAAATGTCATAGAGACCTTTAGTTGCTTAGAAAGTACCCCGAGTTTTTTTGTGACCTTGCATGTGACTTTTACATGCCCTACTCTTGGCATGAGATTTGTTGGTCCACAACTCCTAACAATGGTTTGTGGATCTGTGGAGTCCAAACCCTTTACGACTGCAATTGTAATTGTCCCAAAAATTATCTGACTGAACTGCTACTACTACCTAGATTTTTGCTTAAACCCTTTCAGTTTACTGCTTATCCTCATACCATTTCAGGTTATTCACAGCAATTAAAAAATGTGCGTGCTCTAAAACTTTTGGCAGGTAGTGTAATACTGCCAAAGCAATGTACAGAAGAAATCAGACAGAAAATGTCCATACAAAATCCCACTGCCATCTGGCTGGAAACTGTGTAAATAGTTTATAGTTAGTCACAGTGTAGTGCAAAAATAATGTTCTGTACTGTTTTAATTATGCAGGATATATTGGATCAGTAAAACATTTCTAATACAGTTCCTGGAGTGGTACAGTCCCACACAGAATTTACCAAACCCCCCAGGTTCAGTTCAGGAAGCTCTAATTAATGAGTCGGGTCAGATGTATGAGGTTGAATGTTAAACTCTGCAGTGTTAATGCCCCTCCAGGATGAACAAAGAAAATGATTTGTGCATGTGTGTTTATAAATAGGAGTATTCTTTACCTGAGTTCTTGAGAAGTTCCTGGGGTTTGTGGTCCTCTGCGTTCCCATGGTAATTATCCATATTGTCATACACGTGGTCACTATCGGATGTGCTTTGGGCGCTAATGCCTTTGTTTGCAAAAATACCCCCAGTTATCTCCATTATTACTGGCAAAAATACTAATATTGCAGTACAGTACTTTATATGAGCTGCTCCAACCTGTTGTGGGACAGTTGCTGAAGTTATTGCCTTTTCTTGATCACTTAGCTCCTCCTTTATCAGTTATGGGTGTTGGTCAAACAGCACATCATCACATGGCATCTCTGAACCTGAGGGTTTTTCCACCATTGGTTTCTCAGATAATACTGTTCAATAAATAGCACAGAACAAAGTGTCATGTTTCCGACTCCAATGGCTTCAAACTAAAACGACTTCCTATGTATTATGCTTCCCTGGAAGAGAGGTATGCAAATCAGTGTGTTATTTTTAAAGTTTGTGAACCCTTTAGAATTTGCTGTGTTTATTAAACTATGAGGTAAAGCATGATTAGATTTTCACACAAGTCCTTAAAGTACAACCTCAAATCAAAAGTTGGGACAGTGTGGAATATGCAAATAAAAAAATATGAAAAAGATATTTCATGTTTTGTCTGGTCAGCTTCATTTCATTCGTTAATAAACGTCCATTCCTGCATTTCAGGCCTGCAACACAGTCTAAAAATGTGATGTGGGGATGGGGGCAATTGAGGGCTAGTCATGAATAAAAAATAAATAAATAATGGTGTGATTTCAGACAGATGATGTCAACAGGTGATTATAATCATGATTTGGTACAAAAGCAACATCCACAAAAGGCTGAGTCTCTGAGGAGAAAAGATATTCAGAGGGTCTCCAGTTTATCAATAAATTTGTGAGAAAATTATCATGTTTTAAAACCATGTTCCTCAAAAAAAGGAAGGATTGATTTACATATTTCATTCCTAACTTTTTCTGATTTAGCTTGTTTTGCATTGTTTTTTTTGAAAAATGCATGGACATCCCTGACAAAGATGTCGTCTTGAAGGCGGCTTATGTTGCTCTAAAATCACAGTGTACTATTGGCATTAATAAATGACCGTTGCCATGGGCACTGACCCGACCCCATACCAGGACAGAGCCTGGCTTTTGGACATGGAGCTTATAATTGTCTGGAAGGTCCTTTTCTTCTTTGGTCCCAAGCACATGTTGGTCATTTCTTCCAAAAACATCTGGAATACTGATTGGTCTGAATTGCCCATCTGCCACGTGATGGGCAGTAGTGCTGGTCGGTGTTTCTGTACAGTATTAATTTTTCATTTACCTCCATACCGGTAGCACAGCATAAACAACAGCTGTAATGCTTCAGTAGGTAGCAAATTATATAACATTGTCACTGCTAAAAGTGCTACAGAGCGCTGAGTAGAACGACATCACAGAACGGCATTCTGGGTACAGCTTGATTATATAGCATTTCTGGCCGTTTGATAAAAATCCAATGCAAATCAAAGCATTATGTATTGTAAAGTTTGTCCAGCCACTGTTAAAAAATAATATGATAATTTTATCTTAACTACAGCATTATGTAAATATATTTACATACAAATGATAAAACATTAGTTAAAATTCAGGTAATAGTGTTAACAATTGGATTACTGGACAGTGGACAGTGGTGGCCTAGTGGTTAAGGTACTGGACTCTGTACCAGAAGAGCCAGGGTTCAAATCCCACCTCAACCAAGCTGCCACTGTTGGGTCCCTGAGCAAGGCCCTTAACCCACAACAGCTTGGATTGTAAGAATCTTGTAAAACTGTCGATCTAGATAAGGGCATCTGCTAAACTTCATAAATGTACTGGATCAGTCATGTATGTTTTGAGATATATTTTATTTTACACTTTTTCACATCATGACACTACTTTTATTTTGCATTTACCTGCTCGACAATTTGATGTAACACACGTGTATTAAAACATTCTTTTGCATTGCTTGAAATCGATTTCCACTTTACCCTTTTCACCCACTCTCACTGTACAATGATATAAACTGTAATACCAGTTACGACAAGTAGGTGGCCCAAAAACAGAATATGGACCGTTAGACTATACAGTCATGGCCAGAAGTTTTGAGAATGACACAAATATTATATTTTCACATGATCTGCTGCCCTCTGGTTTTTATGTGTGTTTGTCAGATGTTCTTATCACATACAGAAATATAATTGCAATCATATTATGAGTAACAAAAGCTTTCATTGACAGTTAGAATGAGTTAATGCAGCAAGTCAATATTTGCAGTGTTGACCCTTCTTCTTCAGGACCTCTGCAATTCTCCCTGGCATGCTCTCAATCAACTTCTGGACCAAATCCTGACTGATACCAGTCCATTCTTGCACAATCAATGTTTGCATTTTGTCAGAATTTGTAGGTTTTTGTTTGTCCACCCGTCTCTTGATGATTGACCACAAGTTCTCAATGGGATTAAGATCTGGGGAGTTTCCAGGCCATGGACCCAAAATCTCTATGTTTTGTTCCCTGAGCCATTTAGTTATCACCTTTGCTTTATGGCATGGTGCTCCATCATGCTGGAAAAGGCATTGTTGATCACCAAACTGCTCTTGGACGGTTAGGAGAAGTTGCTCTCGGAGGACATTCTGGTACCATTCTTTATTCATGACTGTGTTTTTAGGCAAGACTGTGAGAGAGCCGATTCCCTTGGGTGAGAAGCAACCCCACACATAAATGGTTTCAGGATGCTTTACAGTTGGCATGAGACAAGACTGGTGGTAGCGCTCACCTCGTCTTCTCCGAACAAGCTGTTTTCCAGTTGTCCCAAACAATCGGAAAGGGGATTCATCAGAGAAAATGACTTTACCCCAGTCCTCAGCAGTCCACTCCCTGTACCTTTTGCAGAATATCAGTCTGTCCCTGATGTTTTTTCTGGAGAGAAGTGGCTTCTTTGCTGCCCTCCTTGAGACCAGGCCTTGCTCCAAGAGTCTCCGCCTCACAGTGCGTGCAGATGCACTCACACCTGCCTGCTGCCATTCCTGAGCAAGCTCTGCACTGCTGGTAGCCCGATCCCGCAGCTGAAACACTTTTAAGAGACAGTCCTGGCGCTTGCTGGTCTTTTTTGGGTGCCCTGGAGCCTTTTTGGCAACAATGGAACCTCTCTCCTTAAAGTTCTTGATGATGCGATAGATTTTTGACTGAGGTGCAATCTTTCTAGCTGCGATACTCTTCCCTGTTAGGCCATTTTTGTGCAGTGCAATGATGACTGCACATGTTTCTTTAGAGATAACCATGGTTAACAGAAGAGAAACAATGATGCCAAGCACCAGCCTCCTTTTAAAGTGTCCAGTGGTGTCATTCTTACTTAATCATGACAGATTGATTCCAGCCCTGTCCTCATCAAACAAACAGACATGTTGTTAATGGAGACAATCACTGAAACGATGTTAGCTAATCCTTTTAAGGCAGGGCTGCAATGAAGTTGAAATGTGTTTTGGGGGATAAAGTTCATTTTCTAGGCAAATATTGACTTTGCAATTAATTGCTGTTAAGCTGATCACTCTTTATAACATTCTGGAGTATATGCAAATTGCCATTATAAAAACTGAAGCAGTAGACTTTGTGGACATTGATATTTGTGTCATTCTCAAAACTTTTGGCCATGACTGTACATGTACAGGACTTTAAACGTTACAAGGTCTCGCAAACGCCGTTTAATAAATAACAGCCCCCGTAAATTTACAGTTTGCTCCAGGGTGTCATTAGGCCCATTTAAAAACGTTGATGGACCCCACTAAATTCACCACAGTACTGGAGTGAGTAAGAAAGTCATTACAGCTTTCGGTTTTATCCCGGATTGTTGCGCAGGTCGCCGTTAGTAAAGTATTTTCGTGCACCTCGTTTCATATATACACTAGATCAGCATCACTGTGGTGAGAATAACATCATAATGACTCAAACCAGTTTCAAACGAAAAAGAAAACAAGCTCAAAATAAGGAGCATAGGACAGAGGCTAGCTCTGAGTGCCATGGCACGTCAACCTAATCGTTGCCCTAGTTACAGAGACTCGTTTTTTTGGCGCGGATTTTTAAAATGTCTTCCAAAGCAAGTTTGCGTGCGAAATGGCTGACAGGATACCTGTGAGTCAGTACTGTCCCTGATAACAAGTATAGGGGAAACTGTACGGTTTATCATAAAGCTTTTTATCAGTTGCTCATGGCGGAGCTGTCTGACATGAACCAGTATGAACCGTGTCCGAGCTGCTAAACAGCAGAAAACCGAGTGAAATCACAGAGTTCCTTTTACCTCAGACTTCCCATGAGGAAGATGTGGTATTTTGTTGTTGTTGTTTCTGTGTTTAATTAATGTTTTCTGATATGATATTATAGTTAGATATCTGACTGAATGATATGTATTTTCCTGAGTATTTTTGATCAATCGGCTGTAAAACGTTTGATCACCAAAGGAGCTAGAACGACTTATCAGTTAACCTAATTATGCTGATGATATCCAGTGAATTTTCAGAGATTTGGACTGACTATAAATATTATTAGATAGAAATGTTGTATAGTTCATGAATGTAATACTTAGTAATATTTTTTGTTTAAATAAAATCGTATATATTCTGCTTAATAAATAAAAATGGTCAGAGCCATTTTCTAGTTAGTAATCAAATAAGAAATTGTAGTGGCTGGTAGGTGGTGTTGGATGCTGTTGAGGTTGGATGATGGTGGTAGGGCTGCAGCGTTTGTGGGTGAATGGCATTGGGTGCCCCTTATTTGTCCACACAGTTTCAGGATAAAGGAGTAATGGACGTATGTAAACATTTGAAAGAAAGTCAGCTATGCAGCAAACAAAGTAATGCTATCCCATAGTTATTTGAACTAGCCACGTCTACCTGAATAACTTACCAAAAAATACATATTGGCCCACCAATCACATTAGCAAAAGTTTATTTATGCTACCTAGTAAAATGGGCATTAATAATACAAACTTGCAAAACGAGTCCCAACATAGTCAGTATACTAACAGTAAACAAATCTTGTTTTCAATCCGTTTTTCAATCCTGTGTTCAGGATTCAATCATTTATTTAGTTTTTAACAGGCTTTTTACCAGATACACATTTGTGCCGGTACGACTGACTGTGGGTACAGGTGTGCATCTCTATAATTTTGTGAGCTCTAGTACAATAAGTGGTGTATAAAATTCTCTTACAATGATATTGCAATGGTAATAGCTCTGGATTACTAATCAGAAGGCTGGGGTTTCCAATTCTTGCTCTGCCAAGTCGCTACTGATGAACTCTTGAGCAAAGCCCTTAACCTCTAACTTCCTCGCTCTGTGGAACAGTCCCAGGAACGTTTGTTTGAGCATTCTTGTGGCTGAATGAAGTCAAATCATCAAGGTCATGTTTAAAACTCAAATAGAACAGATTTCCAGGAAAGCTCTAACCTTTATCTCCATTGAGCTGATCGACATTAGTTTAACGTCCAGTACAAACGAAATTAACATGACTTATGTCTGTGACAATATGTTCACCATATGACTATGAAAACAGTGTCCTGACGAGGAATGCTTTATTTAATTATCACACACGTCATAAACATAATTCTTACCACAAAATTTTATGAAGGCTTGGACGTATTATGATTATATGTACTATATGATTAAATACAAAAAGTAAAGTTCTTGTTTTCTAGTAAATATACGTAGATTTATTTGTAAAAATACACACAGAGTAAACCCTAACAAAAAGAGGAGGATTAAATGCCGTGTAACAGGCACAAGCTGAGAGGGAGGGAGACCAGGTTAGGGTTCTCCACCAAGCCTCATCTCCCAAACCATGAGAACATCAGTACAGGTATGTGCCATATAACGTCAGGTCAGAAAACATCCATTTGCGTATAACGTAATTTTCTTTCTTATTAAAATGATTAAACTACCCATATATTACCTCACCAGTTATGTTAGATGTTGTAGCATAGCAGTTGTGATGACGAGGTAAAGGTGTAGAAGGTTTCATTAAACCCATGCGTGGTCCGACCGAATGCCAATCGATGTTTGGCCGGTGACGCTTTGAGCCGCAGGTGGTACCACCCAGGTGAATTACATGTGGAGGACAGCTGAGTATGAGTTACTGTATGTGGCGTATACATAAGACAGTTTGTCATGCCAAACGTTTGTTGGTGAGCGCGTAACGTGAGATTTCACAGGTTGTACAGTTGAAGTTAAGCGATGCATACCTGTAACAGATCCAATCTAACAAATGATACTTATTGTCTTAACAATTGTTTTTTTTTTTTCCAGTCACATCAGTGATTCTGTTTAAGTCTTCGTCTCACACATCGAATAGAAGCGATCACTACAGGGATAGTCATGCCAGTTCTTTCCATGTAAAACACAGTTCTCCATTTCTCTTCCATTGGGCTGGTTTGATTCCCAGTTCCTGAAGGGGAGAATCAGAATGTCACTGTTTCTCAGAGTGAGACAAAGTGAGATTCGGTAACTGCATCATGAAGAGAGTTCAGTTCAACGATCTCTTACCCAGTGGTCAGTGGTGAACCATCCACCCATTTCCACTGTCCCTCTTTCTCACTGTCACTCAGACCAATCCAAACCCATCTGTTATTTCTGAAGTTGTTAACAAAGTTCTGTTGAACTGGGTAAAAGTGATTACACACACTGGTTATTTCAGGATTCCTATTAGAGACAACAGTTTGAATGTTACTAACCTAAGTGCCTATTAAGTCTCATAAGTGACCAAAGGGAGTAAAAACAAACAATTTTTTCCCATCTCTTTCTCTCTGTCTCTTACCTTTTCCTCTTCGCTGTTGATGATCACCAGATCTGCACCTTTTTCTCTGCAGGCCTTTCTGCTCTCATTATAGTTCAAAGGCTGAGTATAGATGTAGTAAATGCTGGAACCAAAGAGGGCCCATCTCACGTTTTTCATGTCACTCACTGTTCACCAAAGTTCAGAATGACAGATCCATTGTCATAGATGTTGAGCCATACAGAATGTGTGCAGTGTACACTGGGACATTTCATGTATGTGGATTGATATGGAGTAAGATTACTGTCAAAACTAACGTGCGCATACTCATCTACATTCATACACAAATATATATGTATACGCATATGACTTGAAATATTATGGGTACGGATTCTCAGTTATGAATACGGATCGAAAAAGTGAGAAAACATCAACAAATCGATTCAACAAACGAATCTTTGAGTGTTAGGCTACATAGTGCTGGCTAAAGCCATGCAATGGTTTATTTTTCTCTTTAGTAATGGCAGACTATCTGTTAAGATTTTATTTCCCGACTTATTCCTCTATCAAATCCGTAAACCTGCATTATTCAACTGCGTTTATATTGATAAAACATCTGAAAGTAGCAGTGCTGATCTGGGTTCCTGTTTTAACTGGAATGAACGTACTGGCAGAAAAAGATTTTAGATCAGCTCTATTGTGAGACGTTTTATGATTATGGCTTCTGATTAGTTAAGTTAGATGTGTAGTACAGGGAAAACAGTACAATGTGCAGGACAGGGTTACTTCAGGAGTGGAAACCATTTCATGCTTAATTGGAGAACTGTTATATACACTATCCGGCCAATTAAAAAAAAGTTAACCACCTGGATTTAACCAAGCAAATAGGTGAATGGTTAAAAAAGAGCCCCTCATCAGATAATTACTGCATTGGTGATTATGTTTCAGCTGGCAACAAGTTATTTAACACTAACTGATGCAGTGAGTAGGTTCTCGTTTGTTAAACAACCATGTTGAAAGACACATCCTGTGGCCATGGAACACATCTGTTTCAGAAGGGTCCAATATTCAAAGAGTGGTTCAGGGAGCATGAGACAAAAAAAAAATGCAAATTTGGACAGAAATAAATGTTGTCACATTGCAGAAGCAGTTCTGTCCAGAGTTGCATTAATTTTTCCTCCACAAAGTCTTCTCCAGAACATCCCAAAGATTCTCAATTGGGTTCAGGTCTGGACTCTGTGGTGGCCAATCCATGTGTGAAAATGATCGCTCATGCTCCCTGAACCACTCTGTCATAATTTGGGCCTCAACACCTCCCTCTGAAACTGGATCCTGAACTTCCTAACTGGGAGACCTCAGTTCGTTAGGATCGGCAGTAACATCTCCAGCAGCACCACACTGAGCACCGGAGCCCCTCAGGGCTGTGTGCTTAGTCCACTGCTGTTCACCTTACTGACTCACAACTGTGCAGTAATGCACAGGTCGAATCACATCGTCGAACGACTGTGGTGGGTCTCATCAGCCAGAATGACGAGTCAGCATACAGGGAGGTAGAGAGGAAGGTACAAAGGCTATCGGACTGGTGTAAAGTCAACAATCTGTCTCTGAACACTGAAAAAACTAAAGAGATGGTTGTTGATTTCAGGAGAAACCCCACCCCTCAAACTCTCCGTTTACACTCCTACCATCATGTAAAGAGGTTCCGAAGCATTTGAGCTCTCACAACCAGACTGTGTGACATTTTCTTTATCCTTATCTACCTCCAAAAGAAGTAAATGGTTACAGGACATTATGCTCTCTGTATGCACTGTATGTTTTTGGTTTGCACTGTTTGGTTTCGTTGTACTGTTTGGCACTGTTTGTAATGTCTGCATTAATTTGCACATGTTGCACAAGTGCACTTTAAGTAGTGTGTCTGTTTTGTTTTTTGTAATACTAGTAATTGTGCTGTCCCTCGTTGTCTGGTCCTATGTAGGCACCTGAAGTCCTGGGAACATTGTTTTCGTTCACTGTGTAACGTGTTATGGTGTGAAATGACAATAAACCGACTTTGACTTGTTGCCAGCTGAAACATCATCACCAAGCAGTAATTATCCGATGAGAGGCTCTTTTTTTTAACCATTTAACTATTGCTGGGTTTAAAATCCAGGTGCTTTACGTTTTTTTTCTTGGCCGGATAGTGTATATAACCGGTTCTTCAATTAAGCAGAAATGGGTTTTTCCAGTCCTGGAGTAACCCTGTCCTGCACATTGTCTGTGTTCCTGCACTACACGCCTAACTTAACTAATCAGAAGTCACAACTCATAAAACTCTCACAGTAGGAGCGCTGATCTAAAATCTTTTTCTGCCATACGTTTCATCTCAGTAAAACAGGAACCCGATCAGCACTGCTACTTTCAGATTTTTTTTGGTAAATGTAAAACGCAGTTGAATAACGCAGGTTTAACAGATTTTTTAAGGGATAGACGGGAATAAAACTTTAACAGACGCCTGCATTTACTTTTTTTAAAAAAAAAAGGGAACAACAACCATTGCATGCTTTAAGCCAGCACCATGTAGCCTAACACTCAAAGATCATTTTTGTACTTGTACATTTTCATGGGTCCAACAGTACCACGCAAGCAGACCTGCCATGCCGCACTATGTTAAATCGATTTTTTTCATGTGCTCGATGCCTTTTGCCTTTGAGCCCAGTGAGTATTTTTGACCAGTGTTGTTCTCACTTTTTCAATCCGATTCATAACTGAGAATTCGTATTATAACTAAGACTGACTGACAATTTGTACCCATAATATTTCAAGTCGTATGCACAAATGTATATATTTAGTACAACTGTAGAGTTAGACGAGTATGCCCCACACATTATTTTGGACAGCAATCTACTTAATCTTACTCCATATATTGATTGATTCAGAAATAAACGCGTCAGAATATTTGGTTTCCCCCCAACCAAAGTCCAAACGAGCTTCAAAAACCTTTCAATCTGCACGTCCTTAGCGGAGGACACCTCTAAGCATTTGCTCACCTAAGTGGTCACTTTCTTCTTCTGAGTCATCTTTCTTCGGGCCCATCTGGTTCCTCATGAGGTCCGTAAATTGTCTGTAACTGGTTTCTCTTAACTTTCAGGATATTATTAAAACTGGTCTGTAGGCTGGTTTTCTCTGAAATGTCAGATCTAATAACTGGTCCTGTAGCCGGGTTTTTCTCGCCATCAGGAATTAGTATTAACTGGTCTGTAAGCCGGTTTTTCTCATTTGTCAGGTTATTGTAACTGGGTCTGCAGCTGGCTTCTCCTCCTCCTCAGTCGGGTACGGTACTGGTTTTGCAACTTGTTGTTTTTTGTCGTAGGTTGGTTGTAACAATGAACCACAGCACTGTGACACCGCAGACAAAACATATAAACACACAACATCATAAGCAGAACCAGGACAATGGTTCTGGTACCATCTACCAGCAAACCACATCAGTCCTAAGGGAGAATAAAACACAGACTTTTTTCCTTGTTTTGCAATATCTGTTGCTCTTTTTTATTTGCTTTTTAAAAACAACAAAACCCTTATATCCACCCCCCAATCCCTTCGGACCCTTTCTCCCCTTTCTCCTGCGTTTTCCCCCCTCTACTTCTTTTCCCTCTGTTTCCTAACCTCTTCCTTGCTTCTAAGGAGGTTTTCTTCCTTCCTGTCTTTTGGCCGATAACACCCTTTTCCCAACCGCATGGGTAGGAAAAAGACTACAGACGAGGCTCCTTGTTTTTCTTATTCATTCTTCTTGTAACATGATTGTGTGACAATAGATTTTCATTCAACTAGTGTTGCGTTTTATTTACCCATAACCGACTGCATCCCACTGATGAACAACTATCCAAACTTTCCTCAGCGTCTTAACTGCTTTTATCTTCGCGTACCATGGTGTCACCTTGCAATACTGATGAACCTCTACAGAAAGGCCTTCCTAGATGTTGTCCTTTACGGAGGAGCATAATGGTAATTACGTGTTGTTTTGAAAGGTTTGAACTCTATATAATTTTTCTGTAATTCCATTAGATACGAGCTCAAAGCATCATTATATTCATACACATGTTAAAATTAAAGAGAACACTTAAAAACAGGGAACCAAAAATTATCCTTGAGAAAATGATAATGTACATATCTGAGAGTGTTAAAAAAAAGTGTAAAACCCCCTTTTGCGGAGCAGTAAGTAACTAAACATCTGCGATAACTGTTTGAATTCAGTCCTGAACATATTCTTGGAGGAATTTTAACACATTCGTCTGTACAGGAAATATTGTTCAACAACCTCTGGAGGTTGGTGGGTTTCCACAATTGAACTGCTCCATTTCAGGTCATCCACAAGAGTTTCTATTTTAGATTGGTTTCATCCAATCACAAAATTCAGGCACATGATCTCTTTGGAGACAAGTGGTCATCTCCCCTCCTATCTCTCCTCCCCTGCAACCCTACCATGCACACTTTCGTTGTTTAGTGCTCTCCTGATGATGGAATGTTAATGAAAATTAATATTAGCAATGGCATAGAGACCTTTAGTTGCTTAGAAAGTAACCCCGAGTTTTTTTTGTGACATTCAATGTGACTTTTACATGCCCTACTCTTGGCATGAGATTTGTTGGTCCACACTCCTCCCCAATGGTTTGTGGATCTGTGGAGTCCAACCTACCCCCTTCTCTGTACGATTGCAATTTTAATGGCCCCAAAAGTTATCTGACTGAACTACTACTACACCTAGATTGTGCTTAAACCCTTTCAGTTACTGCTTGTCTCATACCATTTCAGGTTTATTCAACTGGAAAGTGTTTCCATCTGCAGAAACAGCATTAAAAAATGGTGTGTTGCTCCTAAAACTTTTGGCAGGTAGTGTAATACTGCCAAAGCAATGTACAGAAGCAATCAGACAGAAAATGTCCATCAAATCCCACGGGCCCCTGGCTGGAAACTGTGTCAAATTTTATACTACTCACCGTGTAAGTGCAAAAATAATGTTCTGTACGTTTTAATTATCAGGAAATATTGGGATCAGTAAAACATTTCTAATTACAGTTCCTTGAGTGGTACAGTCCCACCAGAATTTTACCAACCCCCCATTCAGTTCAGGAAGCTCTAATTAATGAGTCGGGTCCGATTATGGATGTTGATGTTAAACTCGTCCGTGTTAATGCCCCTCCAGGATGAAAAAGAAATGATTTGTTGCATTTCTGTTATAGGAGAAGTTCTTTACCTGAGTTCTGAGACGTCCTGGGGTTTGTGGTCCTCTGGTTCCCCTGGTAATTATCCATATTGTCATACACGTGGTCACTATCGGATGTGCTTTGGGCGCTAATGCCTTTGTTTGCAAAAATACCCCCAGTTATCTCCATTATTACTGGCAAAAATACTAATATTGCAGTACAGTACTTTATATGAGCTGCTCCAACCTGTTGTGGGACAGTTGCTGAAGTTATTGCCTTTTCTTGATCACTTAGCTCCTCCTTTATCAGTTATGGGTGTTGGTCAAACAGCACATCATCACATGGCATCTCTGAACCTGAGGGTTTTTCCACCATTGGTTTCTCAGATAATACTGTTCAATAAATAGCACAGAACAAAGTGTCATGTTTCCGACTCCAATGGCTTCAAACTAAAACGACTTCCTATGTATTATGCTTCCCTGGAAGAGAGGTATGCAAATCAGTGTGTTATTTTTAAAGTTTGTGAACCCTTTAGAATTTGCTGTGTTTATTAAACTATGAGGTAAAGCATGATTAGATTTTCACACAAGTCCTTAAAGTACAACCTCAAATCAAAAGTTGGGACAGTGTGGAATATGCAAATAAAAAAATATGAAAAAGATATTTCATGTTTTGTCTGGTCAGCTTCATTTCATTCGTTAATAAACGTCCATTCCTGCATTTCAGGCCTGCAACACAGTCTAAAAATGTGATGTGGGGATGGGGGCAATTGAGGGCTAGTCATGAATAAAAAATAAATAAATAATGGTGTGATTTCAGACAGATGATGTCAACAGGTGATTATAATCATGATTTGGTACAAAAGCAACATCCACAAAAGGCTGAGTCTCTGAGGAGAAAAGATATTCAGAGGGTCTCCAGTTTATCAATAAATTTGTGAGAAAATTATCATGTTTTAAAACCATGTTCCTCAAAAAAAGGAAGGATTGATTTACATATTTCATTCCTAACTTTTTCTGATTTAGCTTGTTTTGCATTGTTTTTTTTGAAAAATGCATGGACATCCCTGACAAAGATGTCGTCTTGAAGGCGGCTTATGTTGCTCTAAAATCACAGTGTACTATTGGCATTAATAAATGACCGTTGCCATGGGCACTGACCCGACCCCATACCAGGACAGAGCCTGGCTTTTGGACATGGAGCTTATAATTGTCTGGAAGGTCCTTTTCTTCTTTGGTCCCAAGCACATGTTGGTCATTTCTTCCAAAAACATCTGGAATACTGATTGGTCTGAATTGCCCATCTGCCACGTGATGGGCAGTAGTGCTGGTCGGTGTTTCTGTACAGTATTAATTTTTCATTTACCTCCATACCGGTAGCACAGCATAAACAACAGCTGTAATGCTTCAGTAGGTAGCAAATTATATAACATTGTTCACTGCTAAAAGTCTACAGAGCGCTGAGTAAAACGGCATCACAGAACGGCATTCTGGGTACAACCTGATTATATAGCATTTCTGGCCGTTTGATAAAAATCCAATGCAAATCAAAGCATTATGTATTGTAAAATTTGTCCAGCCACTGTTAAGAAATAATATGATAATTTTATCTTAACTACATTTACATACAAAGAAATACAATTTGATCAGGAAATTAGCTAAAAATGCAGGTAATAGTGTTAATAATTGGATTACTGGACAGTGGACAGTGGTGGCCTAGTGGTTAAGGTACTGGACTCTGTACCAGAAGAGCCAGGGTTCAAATCCCACCTCAACCAAGCTGCCACTGTTGGGTCCCTGAGCAAGGCCCTTAACCCACAACAGCTTGGATTGTAAGAATCTTGTAAAACTGTCGATCTAGATAAGGGCATCTGCTAAACTTCTTAAATGTACTGGATCAGTCATGTTTTGAAATTTATTTTATTTGACACTTTATCACATCATGACAGTACTTGCAGTTTTGTTTTTTCATTTTACCTGCTCGACAATTTAATGTAACACATATGTATTAAAACATTCTTTTAAAGCGTTGCTTAAAATCGATTTTCCACTTTCCCCTACTCTCACTGTACAATAATGATATAAACTGTAATACCAGTTACGACCAGTAGGTGACCTCAAAACCCCCAAAACAGAATATGGACCGTTAGACTATACAGGACTCTAATCCCATAATGCATTTCTCTACCTTGTAGTCACAGTATAGTATATATCGGAGCAATAAACCATTTAAAATACAGTTCCTGGAACAGAGAAATTACCAACACCCCAAAACTAAGTTTATGAAGCTCAAGCTAATGAATCAGATAAGATGTCTGAGGTAAAATGTTCAACTCTGCAGTGTTAATGCCCCTCCTGGATGGGCAATGGAAACGATTTTTGCATGTGTGTTTATAAATAGCATAGTATAAATAAGTTGCACAGTATTTTACCTGAGTTTTGTGTTGTCTCTGGGTTTGTGGTCCTCCGGTTCTCCTGGAAGTACTCAATATCATGATACACATTGACACAATAAGATGTGCCTGGGGCTCTAATGTTTTTGTTTGCAAAAATACCCCCAGTCATATCCATTATTACTGGCAATGATGCAGTAAAGTACCTTATACAAGCTGCTCCAACTTGCTCTGAGACAGTTGCTGAAGTTACTGCCTTTAGCTAATGACTGGTCTCCTTTTTTTTTTATAAGTTATGGGTGTTGGTCAAACAGCACATCACATGACATCTCGGAGCCTGAGGGTTTTTTCCATCATGATTTCTCAGATAATACTGATCCAATAAATAGCATAGATCTTTCGCCGATAAAGTGTCACGTTTCCAACACTGATGACTTCAAACAAAAGCCACTTCCTAAATATCATCATTCACTGAAAGAGAAGTATGCAATACATGGTGTTGTTTGAAAGTTTGTGAACCATTAATAATGTGCTGTATTTATTAACTATGAGCTACAGCATCATTACATTTTCATAGAAGTACTAAAAGTACAACCTCAAATTGGAAAAAGTTGAGACAGTATGCAAAATGCAAATTAAGAAAATATGCAGTGTTTCTAACATTGACTTTTAGTATATATTTCATAAATTTTTTCTGGTCAACTTAATGTCATTTGTAAATAAATGTCCATTCCTACATTTCAGACCTGCAACACATTTTAAAAAAGTTGGGATTGGGGCAATTTATATCTAGTAATGAGGTTAAAAAAACTGAATAATTGTGTGATTTTAAACAGTTGATTTATAATCATGATTTGGTAAAAAAGCAGTATCTATTATCAATCACGCTTGGGCTGCTAGAGGCGAGCGTTGACCCAATATGGCGGCGTGAGCATGCACAGCGCGATCGCACATGCACCGGTCTCAATTTGGCGTTGTGTGTGAAAGTGGTGACACCTGTTGGTGGGTCTATTTAAGCACACCTTTGGGCTCACACAGGCGTTGCACCATCGCTTCACAGATGCTATCGCTTTGGCATGCAGCACCCAGCCCTCACACGGCTTTCTTGTTTTGTTTTTAGAGCGCGATTTTGGTTAGGGAAAACGGTAGACTGGCGATTCGAAGATCGCTAGTCAAGGGCAGTCAAGAGGCTGTTCCGGTAAGTTAGGGCATAGATGTGTTACGGTTCGCCATATCAAAACGATGGCGAACCGTCAAAATTAAATAAGAAGGATTGGGACCCAAATGCAGTTAGCTCCAGATGGTGTTATTGAACTGAAATGATATAAAATAAAAAGGGAATTACACAAACGCCAGGTAAGCAAGTAGCGAACACAAAAATGAGTCCCTGTGTGTGTGTGCCAAAAGCAGGGAATCTGCGATCAGGCAGCAAACACACACACACACAGAGCTAAGCCGCGCCCTGCTTGATAGACAGGAAGAGAGACGGGGGTGTGGCCCTCCAGTGCACGTCCGAGCTGCTGGAGCCCACACACACACGCATACACGAAGCTGCCGTGGGCGTGGCCTGAAATGGAATAAAACAAATAAAAATGGGAAATTAAAACAAACACACATGGTAAGCAAATAACGAACACAAAATGAGTCTCTCTGTGTGTGTGTGCCAAAAGCAGAGAATCTGTGATCAGGCAGACGAACACACACACACACAGAGCTCAGCCGCGCCTCGCCTGATTGACCAGGGAAAGAGAAAGGGGGGTGTGGCCCTCCAATTCACGTCCGAGCTTGCAGGAGCTCACACACACGCTACACGAAGCTGCCGTGGGCGTGGCCTAAAACGGGAATAAAATAAATAAATGGAATTAAACAAACACAAGCTAAGCAAAATAACGAACACAAAAACGAGTCTCTGTGTGTGTGTGCCAAAAGCAGAGAATCTGTGATCAGGCAGCGAACACACACCAGAGCTCAGCCGCGCCTCGCCTGATTGACAGGGAGTGAGAGGGGGGGTGTGGCCCCTCCAGTTTTCGTGTCCGAGCTGTAGGAGCCACGCACACACATACACGGAGCTGCCGTGGGCGTGGCCTAAAGCTCCTGCACGCTCTGAGCGGCTTGTAGCACCGAGGGAACGCGAGGAATGCGGAAGCACGGAGTAGGGAGCGAGATGGCAAAAGTAATAACAAACGGAAAGAAAAATAAAGCTCAGCCTACACTACCTATTAAGCTGCCATTACCTCACGTCTCCTGACGCTACGGAGGCTCCGCCCCTAAACGGACGGAGTCTGTCCTCTCAAAATCCCTGCAAAATAAAAGAAATGAAAACTGACGAAAAGGCGGAAGCGTGGCGCTCTTTAATAGAGCGGGGGGGACGAGACCTGCAAGGTCTCGAAGCGCGTAAAGCCAAAGGCTTCACAATGAATGCCGCGGCCGGAGTCAGTCGGCACAAACGGCGTATTTGACGCGATGATCCGACAGCTACTGCCTGTGACGAGGGTCTTAAATACCCACAGACAGCAGCTGAGGATCCTTTGCTCTGATTGCGATGTCAAAGTCTATTGACAGCGCAAACAGAGCGGCTGTCAGGAGTCATGCCAGGAATGTGGAGCATTGCTGCCACCTATGGGTCATTCCTGGCATGGCATCCTAACAGTACCCCCCCCCCCCGAAGGGCGTCGTTCCCGACGCCCGGGGCAAGCGTCCACCTAAGCGCCCCGGGCCTGCCCGGACACGTTCGGGGTTGAGCGTTCCGACGAAAGGGGAGGCCCTGGTAGGCAGGGCAAAACCGCCAGCAAAGGACTGAACAGAACGGGGGGGCAGGCGCCGGCAGGTCTGGCGCCTACAGCGGGCCGAGTGACCCACTCACTGGTCCCAGAGATCAAACCCGATGGCCCGCCGACCGAGGAGCAGGACACCGCAGTGGCAAACGCAGAAGCCAGCGACCCAAGAGCAGAGGTCAAACCAGCGGCCCAGGGACAGAAGGCCAGGGCTGGTGATTCATGGGCGGAGCTCGGGCAACTGGCAAAAAAAGAGCCGGATCCGGCCTGCAGAGAGGGCCGACGAAAAAAGCCGGGGCCAGGGATCTGGCCACCGCATAGATGCCAAGGACCTCAGAGACGAGGCTAATAAAGGCGACCATGGCGACGCAGGGATCGGTCGTGGCAACCGTGGTGCGGGGTTTCGGGACCAGAGATCGCGGCGCAGGGGACCGGTCTGCGTGACCGAGGCACAGGGGTCGGCAGCAACGACCGGTGCGCGAAATGCCCAGACGTGGAGCCTAACCACCGGCTCAAAACGTGGGGTGGCCAGGAGGCACAATGGACTCCCGGCGCGGGGCCAGGCGGCGCCAACAGTGCAAACCGTGGAGTCCAGCTGCTCAAACACGGGACTGACTTGCGCGGCGGGCCCCAGTGCAGGGCCAGGGGGCGCCATAGGCTCAGGCACAGGGGTCTGACTGCCCCGGTGCGGAGCTTTGAAAGCGCGTTGAGCCCAGGTTCACCGCTGGGGGGGCGCTGTGCGCTCACTCGTCCAGCTAGTGCATTCAGTGTTACTTGTGAACAGGGCTAGGCTTTCTTGTACTATAAAGCCTCTCCGTGGAGCCTTCGTGTTCAAACACGTGGCCTAAAGGCGCATAAGGACTACTGTATGAAGCCAGGGTGGCACGAACTGCCTCACCGTGGAGTCTTTTGTGCTCGAACACGGGGCTTTGCGTGCACAGCGGGACCCGATAACAGGGACAGGGGGCCGCTATACGCTCAGGCACGGGGTCTGACATCTGCCCAGTGCGGGGCCAACGGGCGCGGTGGATTTTCCAGAACAGAGCTTAATTGATCAGGTTTCGCCGAACCTGTTAGGGCCCTCAGTGACCCTGACGGACCTCTAGGGATCTACGAAGGCGAAAAAAAAAGGGCTTATGAGAACCTGGTCATCGAAGCCGGAGAGTGATGGACACGTTGTTGAAGTCCCCTACTAACTCCGTGGACCGCTTTGTGCTCAAAAACACGGTCGACTGTGCACGGCGTCCCAGGAGAACCGGCCCATGAGGGGCCCCTTCCTGAGTACGCTCTTTGCACCCCTGCAAGGAGCCCAAGTGGGTGCAGGAAGGGTGGCGCGGACGAGTGACCGTGGCGAGGGCGGGGATGGGGGGCGGCTGATTCGCTGCGCAGGAATCGGTCTACGTGACCGTAGCACAGGGGGTCGGCGGCAACGGACCGGGTGTGCAAAACACCCAGGCGTGGAGCTTTTCCTGCCCCAGGACGCGGGGGGGGGTAGGGTGGTGGGATCCCTGTAACGGGGCCAGGCGGCGTTGAACTGCCTCTCCGTGGAGTCTTTTGTGCTCAAACACGGGGCTTGTGTGTGCACGGCGGGCCCAGGTACAAGGCCAAGTGGGCGCCATAACGCTCAGGCACGGGGTCTGACTGCCCTGGTGCGGAGCATGATGTGCGCGACGAGTCCAGGTTCAAAACTGGGGGGCGCTGTGCGCTCGCTCTGCCAGTTCGAGCATTCTGTGTGCTCGTGACGGGGCTAGGTGGCGCCATACGCTCAGGCACGGGGTCTGACTGCCCTGGTGCGGAGCATGAGTGCGCGACGAGCCCAGGTTCAAAACTGGGGGGCGCTATGCGCTTGCTCTGCTCTGCCAGTTCGAGCATTCTGTGTGCTCGTGAACAGGGCTAGGTGGCGCTATAGGCTCTGGCACCCCAGGGTTCTGATTGCCCAGGTGTGGAGCAGGAGTGCGTGACGAGCCCAGGTTCAAAACTGGGGGCGCTGTGCGCTCGCTCTGCCAGTTTCGAGCATTCTGGTGCTCGTGAAACAGGGCTAGGTGGCGCTATAGGCTCTGGCACGGGGTCTGATTGCCCAGGTGCGGAGCGTGAGTGCGCGACGAGCCCAGGTTCAAAACTGGGGGGCGCTGTGCGCTCGCTCTGCCAGTTCGACATTCCGTGTGCTCGTGAACGGGGCTAGGGTGGCGCTATAGGGCTCTCTGGCACGGGGTCTGATTGCCCAGGTGCGAAGCGTGAGTGCGCGACAAGCCCAGGTTCAAAAAAATGGGGGGCGCTGTGCGCTTGCTCTGCCAGTTCGAGCATTCCGTGTGCTCGTGAACGGGGCTAGGTGGCGCGTTGTAAGCTCTGGCAAGGGACCGGGTGGATGGGAAGCTGATAGGGAGGAGACCTCTTCTCTTCCTCTCACGCTGCTCGAGGGCGGGCCTCCGCCAAAAATGGCCAGCTCGAGCAGGTGATCGAAGGAAGAGGCCCTGAGGGAGGAAGCACAGCTCCATATCCACATCAACCAGCCCATTCCTGAAGGGGGTGATCAGGGCTGGTCCCTGCAAGCCACTCTGTGCAGCTAGGGCTATAAAAAATTCAGCCACATACTCCTGCACACACTCGCGGAACCCTTGATCAATATTAAAAAATGGTCATTGTTCGGGGCAGGAGTAGGTGGCTGGGGGTCCAGATGGATGATGCCGCTGAACAAAATCCATCCGGGCTCCACGCGGACGGCGACGGCGGCGGCGAGGGCTGGGCAATTTGGGGACGGGCAGGCTGCGCGAAAATTCCTCGGCCTGAGGAGGAAAGAAATCGTCAACAAGATAAGAAAAATCGTCCTTGTGAGGATACGATAACTCCTCAACCCGAGGATAGGGAAACGAGTCCTCCTCAGAAGGATACGAAAGATCTACCATGTGGGGATAAGAGGATTTCCTCATCGAGGTCATAACACAAAATCCTCGTAGTGAGGATACCAAAAAATCCCCCAAATGCCAACCGCGACCCAGGTAGCGAAACCCGCCGTCTGCGGCGTCTGGGGACCTCCTTAGTGAGGTCCAGGAGCTAACGCTGGGTCCCTTGGCTGGTCGGATCATTCTGTTACGGTTCGCCATATCAAAACGATGGCGAACCGTCAAATTAAATAAGAAGGATTGGGATCCAAATGCAGTTAGCTCCAGATGGTGTTATTGAACTGAAAATGATATAAAAATAAAAAGGGAATTACACAAAACGCCAGGTAAGCAAGTAGCGAACACAAAAAGAGTCCCTGTGTGTGTGTGCCAAAAGCAGGGAATCTGCGATCAGGCAGCAAACACACCACACACCACAGAGCTAAACCGCGCCCCCCGCTTGAATAGACAGGAAGAGAGACGGGGGTGTGGCCCTCCAGTGCAACGTCCGAGCTGCTGGAGCCCACACACACGCATACACGAAGCTGCCGTGGGGCGTGGCCTAAAACGGAATAAAAATAAAGTAAATGGAATTAAACAAACACACGCTAAGCAAAATAACGAACACAAAAATGAGTCTCTGTGTGTGTGTGTGTGCCAAAGCAGAGAATCTGTGATCAGGCAGCGAACACACACACACAGAGCTCAGGCGCGCCCTCGGCCGAATTGAAAGGGAAGAGAAGGGGGGTGTGGCCATCCAGTTCACGTCCGCGCTGCAGGAGCTCACACAACACGCATACACGAAGCTGCCGTATGGAGGGCCTATAACAACGGAATAAAATAAATTAAATGGAAGTAAACAAATACAAGCTAAGCAAATAACGAACACAAAACGAGTCTCCTGTGTGGTGTGTGCCAAAAGCAGAGAACTGTGATTCAGGCAGCGAACACACACACAGCTCAAGCCGCGCCTCGCCTGATTGACAGGGAGTGAGAGGGGGGTGTGGCCCCCAGTCCGTTTCCGAGCTGTAGGAGCACACGCACACTGTACAACGGAGCTGCCGTGGGCGTGGCCCTAAAGCTCCTGCACGCTCTGAGCGGCTTGCAGCACCGAGGGAAACGCGAGGAAATGCGGAAGCACGGAGTAGGGAGCGAGATGGCAAAAAGTAATAACAAACGGAAAGTAAAATAATAAAGCTCAGCCCTACACTACCTATTAATCTGCCATTACCTCACGTCTCCCTGACGCTACGGAGGCTCCGCCCCTAAACGGACGGAGTCTGTCCTCTCAAAATCCCTGCAAAATAAAAGAACGAAAAACTGACGAAAATGCGGAAGCGTGGCGCTCTTTAATAGAGAGGGGGGGGGACGAGACCTGTAGGTCTCGAAGCGCGCAAAAGCCCAAAGGCTTAACAATGAATGCCGTGGTCGGAGTCAGGTGGCACAAAAGGCGTATTTGACGCTATGATCCGACAGCTACTGCCTGTGACGAGGGTCTTAAATACCCACAGACAGCAGCTGAGGGATCCTTGCTCTGATTGCGCTGTCAAAGTCTATTGACAGCGCAAACAGAGCGGCTGTCAGGAGTCATGCCAGGAATGTGGGAGCGTTGCTGCCACCTATTGGTGGCATGGCATCCTAACAAGATGTTAGTGTAAGGAAAGCAGTTTTTTTTTTCAGTTTGTGTCCTAACGCTGCTTTTTTCTTCGGCTGCTTTTGGGGCTTGCTCGCTGCTGTGAGCCTCGCCCTGCCTCCTCCCTCTCATGCCGCCACACCTTCCTCCTTAGCGATCGGGGGGAAAGAGAAACATTCCCCTCACGATCACTTTCAGAAAAGGGCGCTGCGCTAATTATTAGTTTTGTCCTTTTCTGCCTCGCGTCGGCACCACTCTCCTGTAAGCTCCGAAGAAACACTGAGGAGTTCCCGTTGTACGTCTTCGTGGCGGTTTCATATTTACTACTCCCTTCCCTCGTGTTGTGTTGTGTGTGTGAGTTCATTCACAGCTCCACTCACACATCGCCACTTTCCCATTTCTTTCCCTTTCTTCCCTTTTTGGTTCACCCTTTCCATCTGGAGCCATCCGCATTTGGATCCTAAAACCCCCCGTTTTCACGGTTCGCTGTCGGGTTTAATATGGCGAACCATAAAAGAATGGTGCGACCAATATTGGACCTAGTGTTGGCTTCTGGGACCTCCAATATGGAGGCCTCCACTTTCCGTAAGCAGCGTTCTTTCACGCTCCCCAGGTTCTGTCTAGCTCTTGGGGTCCGTTAAGGTGCCACGATTCAGGCGTGGCCAAACTTTAGCAACCTGACCCCGTAGAGATGCCCAAGCCTCGCCTTAAAACTGTGGACTGTGGTAGCCTAGCGGTTAAGGTACTGGACTATGGATCAAAAGGTCTAGGGTTCAAATCCCACCTCTCATTAGATATCTGACTGAATGATATGTATTTTTCTGAATATTATTAACTATTGGGCTAGACAATGTTTAATCACTTAATGAGCACGCTTATAATATCCAAACCGTTGTCAGAGATTTTAGACTGAATATAAATACTATTAAATATACATGTCATATTATTCATGAATATAATATGCAGGACTGTGGCCTAGCGGTTAAGGTACTGGACTCTGGACCTGAAGGTCCAGGGTTCACATTCTTGTTTTTGATGTGGGTCTCCGGCTACAAATAGCCAGGGAGAGGGCTGGTTGGCAGTTTTTATCATTCCGTGTTCTCTGTGGCCTCAATGGCTACTGAAGCCCAGCCCGAATCGAGTTTGCTGGGCATTTTGTAGCAGATCTCTGCCACTTCCGCGTTCACCGGAGAGCCGTACGCCGAATTGCGCACCTAAGCTCCATACCTGAGCATTTATTCGCTGCCTAGCTCCGTACCTGAGCACGCCGCGCCCATAAGCTCCGTTCCTGAGCGCATAAGCTCCGTACTTGAGCATTTAGCACCAACTAGCTCAGTACCTGAGCATGCCACGCCCATAAGCTCCGTACCTGAGCATTCCTTGTCCGTAAGCTCTGTACCTCAGCAATTAGGCTTCGTACCTGACCTCGTTGCGCCCATTAGCGACGTACCTGAGCACATAAGGTCCATACCTGAGCAGATAGCTCCGCCTATTAGTGCTGTACTTGAGCATGTTAGCTCAGTAACGATCTCTGTGCACCGGTCGTTGGTGCTGACCCCTGCGCCATGGTCTTTGGTACCGATCCCTGCGCCACGGCCGCCACCACTGACCCTCGCACCGTGGCCGTTTGTGCCCACTTCTGTACCGTGGTCACCTTTACTGACCTCAGTCTTGAGGTCTCTGGCATCTGTTTGCCTAGCTAGGCGATTTGTGCCGACCTTTTTCATCGGCCTTGTTGGGTCTGGCCCTTTGTTTGGGCTGCCAGCACTCAGCTCTGTTCTCGTGCTGCCTGCTTCGAGCTCTGCCCCTGAGCCACTTGTGGTAATCCAGCTCTTTAGTCTAAGCGCTGTCTTAGAGCTACTACACTCCACCTGCCCATTTGACCCCTCCTTGATGGTTTGTCCCCCATATCTGGGCCCACTTGTTCGTCAGACACTCAATCCGGAGCATGTCAGACAGGCTAGTGGAGTTTTTTGGTAGCTATAAGGGCAACGTCCCTTGGGGGGGGTACTATTAGGAGTCACGCTTGGGCTGCTAGAAGCCAGCATCGACCCAATATGGTGGTGTGAGCATGCACAGTGCGATCGCGCATGCGCCAGTCTCAATTTGGCGTTGTGTGTGAAAGTGTGGTGTCGTCATCTGCCACGCTGTGGCGTCGTCATGTTGCGTGTGTGAGCTCATTCACAGTTCCATGCACACTTCCACTTTCCCATTTCTTTCCCTGTCTCCCCTTTTTTGTTTCACCATTTCTATCTGGAGCTATCCGCATTTGGGTCCTAAAACCCCCCATTTTCACGGTTCACCGTTGGTTTACCGCAACAGTATCCACAAAAGTCTGAGTGTCTTTGGAGTACAAGTGGGCAGAGGATCTACAGTTTAACAGAAATGCATGAGAATATTATTGAAATGTTTTAAAACAATGTTCCTCAAAGAACTTTTTTTTATTTAGCTTGTTTTGCATTTTCTTTTTGAAAAATCCCTGTAAAAGATGTCGTCTTGAAGGCAGCTTACGTTGTTCTAAAATTTCAGTGTACTTTTCTGCATTAATGCTACATCACAGAAGTATAAACCTTTGCTGTGGGCCCTGATCCCACCCCATGCCATGACAGAGCCTGGCTTTTGGACTATATAGTCTACATATAGTCTATATAGTCTGGAAAGTCCTTTTCTTCTTTGTTCCCGAACACGCAGCATTCATTTCTTCCAAAAAAGATCTGTTATACTGACTGGTCTGAGCACAATACACATTTCCACTGTGTGATGGTCCATCTCAGATGCCTCCGAGCTTGTGTTTTGTACAGTAACGTTTCAAGTGCCATTTGTGAACGTAACTCTGTATTGTATTGTTTGATAAAGTAATTCCTTGTCCATGTGGTTCTATCAGCTATTTATGAATGATGGTTCTTGATGCAGTGCTGTATGAGGGACCAGAGATCACAGGTGTTCAGTTTAGGCTTGTGCCCTGAAATTCCTCCAGATTCCTTGTATTATTTAATGATATTATGCACTGTAGATGGAGAAATATGGAAATCCCTTCCAATCTTTCTTTGAGGAAGATTGTTTTTAAGATTTCATTAATTTTCTCACTAGTTTGTTGACAAACTGGCAATCCTCTGGCCATCTTTGCTCCTCATAGACTCAAGCTTTTGTGGATACCAATTTTGCATGACCCACATTATCTTGAGATTCGCACTTTCATTTACACCAGAAAGTCCTATTTTGTTGTCTTTTGGTTTCATTCATCTGTAAAATGTTTATTTAATATAATTATGGATTGTCCTTCTGCCATGTGATGAACAGTAGTGCTGGACGGTGTAAAATTTTTGTACAATATGAATTTTTAATTTACCTCCATACCGGTAGCACATCATAAACAACAGCTGTAACGCTTCTATATGCAGCAAATTATTTAATATTGTGCACTGCTAAAAGTGCTACTCACCGCTAAGCACAATGGCATAGCCAAATGGCATTCTGGGTACAGCTTGCTAGCTGGATAGCATAATGTACACCACAGCATAGCCTCGCCTAAAATTACGTAGCATAACAGGCTGTTAACAGTTGGGAGAAGCTCGGGCTTGTTTGAAAAAAATCTGACGCAGATCTAAAGGCTGTTTATTGTAAAGTTTGTCAAGCTGCTGTTAAGAAATAATATGATGATAATTTTAACTTAATTACAGTATTAGTTATTAGTTAAAATTAGTTAAAATTCAGTTAATAGTGTTAAATGTTGGGTTGCTGCATCAGTCGTATGTTTCTAAATATATTTTATTATACAATTTTTCACATCATGACACTATTTGCAGTTTTTTTTATTTTGCATTTAATGCACATGTGTTAAAAAATTTTTTTAAACCGTAACTTAAAATCGATTTCTCCACTCTCACGGTACTATAATGATCTAAACTCTAATACCAGTTACGAACAGTAGGTGACAGCAGAAACCCAGAAACAGAATATGGACCTTAGACTATACAGTACTTTAAACGTTACTCAAAAGCGCCGGTTTATAAATGACAGTACTCGTAAATTTACAGTTTGCTCCAGGGGCGTCATTAGACCCATTTTAAAACGTCGCTGGGCCCCACTAAAATCACCACAGTACTGGAGTGAGTAAGAAAGTCATTACAGCTCTCGGCTTTATCCTGGATTGCTGCGCAGGTCGCCATTAGTCTTGTATTTTCATCCACCTCGTTTCACATATACACTAGATCAGCATCACTGTGGTGAGAATAACATAATAATGACTTTACCCAGTGTCACAAAAAGCTTACAGAGACTTTTTTTTGTAGCACGGATTGTCAAAATGTTTTCCAAAGCAACTTTGGTTGACAGGATACCTGTGAGTTTAGTACTGTCCCTAATAACGAATATTGGGCAAACTGTGCAGTTTATCGTAGAGCTTTTTATCAGTTACTCATGGTGGAGCTGTCTGACATAAAACAGTCTGAATCATGTCCGAGCTGCTAAAGCGCAAAATCACTCAGTTCCTTTTGACCTCAGACTTCCCATGAGGCAGAGGCAACTTGTTCCTCCTCCTGAATATTATTAACTAATGGGCTAGAGAATGTTTAATCACCTAATGAGCACGCTTATAATATCCAAACCGCTGTCAGAGATTTTAGACTGAATATAAATACTATTAAATATACATGTTGTATTATTCATGAATATAATGCGCAGGACTGTGGTGGCCTAGCGGTTAAGGTACTGGTCTATGGACCAGACGGTCCAGGGTTCAAATTCCACATCTGCCAAGCTGCCACTGTTGGGTCCTTGAGCAAGGCCCTTAACCCACAATTGCTTGGATTGTTAGATTGCATCAATTGTAAGTCGCTCTGGATAAGGGCATCTGCTAAATGCTGTAAATGTAAATAAAACTTATGAATATGTATCATTTAAAAGTCTAAATAAAATCTTATTATGCAACTGCATAAATAAAAAAAAACAGGTCAGAGCCATTTTCTATTCAGTATTCAAAGAAAAACTGGTAGGTGTTGTTGGGTGGGGTTGAGGTTGGACGGTGATGGTAGGGTACACATTTGTGTCGGTACGGCTGACTGTGGGTAGGAGTGTGAATCTCTTAATTGTGTGTGCTTTAGTACAATAAGTGGTCTAGACAATTGTCATACAATGATATTGCAGTGGTAAAATCTCTGGATCGTTAATCAGAAAGCTGGGGTTTCCAATCCAGCAAAACCCTTAACCTCCAACTTCCTCTCTCTACTCTATGGAACAGTCTCAGGAACATTTCTGTTTGAGTATTCTTGTGGCTGAATGAAGGCGAATCAACAAGGTCATGTTTCAAAATCTAAAAGAACACATTTCCAGGAAAAGCTCAAACCTTCATCTCCATTTCGCTGATCGACGTTAGTTTAATGTCCAGTACAAACGAAAATACTACGATTTATATCTGTGACACAGTTCTTTTTATTCCCAATTTTTTATGTTCACCTTATGACTATGAAAACTTAGTCCTGACCAGGAAAACTTTATTTAAATATTACATGCGTCATAAACATAATTCTTAACACATAATTTTATGAAGGCTTAAACATATGGTGATTATATGGACTATATGATTAAATACTTGTTTGCTAGTAAATATAAGTAGATTTAGTTGTAAAAATACACTCTGAGTAAACCCTAACGATAAGAGGAGGATTAAATGCCATGTAATGGATACAAACAGAGATAGAGGGAGACCAGGTTAGGGTTCTCCACCAAGCCTCATTTCCCAAACAGTAAGAACATCAGTACAGGTATGTGCCGTATAACGTTAGTTTTCAAAACGTCCATTTTAAGGACTTTTTTAAGGTAATAATCCTTATTACTAAAGATATTAAGCTACCCATATATTACCTGACCAGATATGTTAGCTGTTGTAGCATAGCAGTTGTAATGATGAACGTAAAAGGTGCAGAAAGTTTTATTAAACCCATGTTTGAGCTGACTAAAGGCTAAACGCCGTTTGGCCAGTGTGACGCTTTGATCCTCAGGTGATACCACCCAGGTAACTGAATTGAATTGTCGTTACTATACTATGTGGCTAGAAGTAGGGTTGTCCGATATGACCAAAATGTCATATTCCGATAACGAAATGTATCACGATAAAGCACATTTACTGTAATTTCAGTGAATAGTTTTTGTTTCAATAAAATGAGCCCATGAAAGACCTATTTTGTGTTACATGTTGAATTACGTACACTCGGCAAATTAAATGTACTTTCTCATATTTTATTATATTTTTCATTTTATTCAGAATCTTTGTGCAAATTGTTAATTAAACATATAACAAAATATAGAATAAATAACATATATAGGCTTAATGGAAAAGCACTGATTGCAGTTTTCGTTGCCCATTGTAATTTCTGATCATATTTACAATGATGACCGGACGATGCTGATTTTCTTTCTTTCTGAGAATTATAAATGACAGCATGCAGAAACATTTCTGTTCAACTTTAATGGATACTTCACTGATAAAGAAAGCTAGCAGAGGCAGCTTGTTTCTGGAAGTCTCTGCGCTGGTGCTAGCTTTGGCTTTAAATTCCTTGCCTTTGTTAGTTTTTGTTAAATTCCACATATTAAGGACGGTGATGCTGTTTTAAACGTGCTATTAAATTAGTTGATCCGAACGTTTTGGAGTTGTTTGTCCATGGCTTACTTTTGTTATGCATGTGTTGCAAACGGCGTGCCCTGTGCTAACGACATGGCTGTGTCATAAACACATCCCTACTCCCTCATTAGTCTCCTTACTGACTGCTATATCAACACAGAGAGAGTTTAGTTCACTAAGTTGTCAAAACTTACTCAAAACAATATCACTTCCTGAACATGTTAGCGGCATCTCATTATGATCAAACCCACGAGCCGCTGAGCTGTGTTTAGGCTAATGAATGAACTGAATTCTGAATTAAAGTTAGTAAAATCAGTGTGGTGTTTGTGTGGCTGCGTTTGTGCCGCTATAGCTGTAGTGAGTTGCATAAATTAAATTGAAAATGTGTTTGTGAGAGTGTAACGTGCCATTTCACAGATCATACAGTGGATGTTAAGCGATGCATACCTGTAACAGATCCAATCTAACAAAGGATTCTTACAGTCTAAAGAGTTTTTTCCAGTCACTTAAGTGATTCTGTTTAAATCTTTGACTCGCACATTGAATAGTGTACATGGGCGATAAAATCACTTCCCTTCATTTAAAGTACAATTCGATACTTTTCCACCATCAGGTTGGCCTGATGCCCAGTACCTGAAGGAGAGAATCTGAATATCATTGCTTCTCCGAGTGATGCAAAATAATATTCAGTAACTGCATCATGAACAGAGTTCAGTTCAGTGATCTCTTACCCAGTGGCCAGTAGTGAACCATCCACCCATTTCCACTGTCCCTCTGTGTCACTGTCACTCAGACAAATCCAAACCCAATTATCATTTCTCAAGATGTTAACAAAGTTCTGTTGAAGTGGGAAAAAGTGATTACACACACTGGTTATTTCAGGATTCCTATTAGAGACATCAGTGTAAACATTATTAACCTAATTGCCTATTTTGTCACATAAGTAACTAAAAACAAAAGATTTTTATGTTTCTCACTCATATGTTCCTCTTGGCTGTTGATGATCACCAGATCTGCACCTCTGTTTCTGCAGGCCTGTCTGCTCTCATACCAGTTCAAACTCCGATTAGAGACGTGGTAAATGCTGGAGCCGAAGTGTGTCCATCTTACGTTTTTCATGTCACTCACTGTTCACACAAATTCAGAATAACAGAACAAGGATCCATTGATGTAGATGTTGAGCCATACAGAATGTGTGCAGTGTACACTGGGACCTTTCATGTGTGTGAATTGGTTCAGAAATCAACATGTCAAGATTTTTGGTTTCCAACCAAAGTCACAAATGAAACGAAACTTAAAACCTTTCAACAATCTAATAATGTGATTTCAAACAGGTGATTTATAATCATGATTTTGTACAAAAGCTGTATCCACAAAAGGCTGAGTCTCTGAGGAGTAAAGGTGGGCAAAGGATCTCCAGTTTAACAATAAATGCATGAAAAAATTATTGAAATGTTTTAAAACAATGTTCCTTAAAGATTATTTAGCTTGTTTTGCATTGTCTTGTTGAAAAATGCATGGGCATCCCTGTAAAAGTTGTTGTCTTGAAGGCAGATTATGTTGTTCTACAATCTCAGTGTATTTTTCTGCATTAATGCTGAATCACAGAAGTGTAAATGACCTTGTTGGACTTGTTCCTGATACCAGTCTGGATGGTCTTTTTCGACTTTGGTCTGGAGCACACGGTGTCAGTATTCCACATCTCAAAAATGATCTGTTGCTCTGCGCACAACACACATTTCCACTGTGTGATGGTCCATCCCAGATCCCTCCGAGCTCGGTTTTTTGTACAGTAACGTTTTAAGTGGTATTTGTGAAGGTAACTCCCTATTGTGGTGTTTGATAAAGGTTTGATAAAGTAATCCCTTGTCCATGTGGTTCTATCAGCTATTGATGAATGACGGTTCTTGATGCAGTGCTGTCTGAGGGACCAGGGATCACGGGTGTTCAGTTTAGGCTTGTGCCCTGAAATTCCTCCAGATTCCTTGAGTCGTTTAATGATATTATGCAGTGTAGAGGGAGAAATATGGAAATCCCTTCCAATATTTCTTTGAGGAAGATTGTTTTAAACATCTAATTAATTGCCCCAAGAAGTCCTATTTTGTTGTCTTTTGGTTTAATTCATCCATAAAATGTTTTTTTTTTTTTTTTTAAGTATAATTGTATAACTGTATTGTCCTTCAACCACGTGATTGGCAGTAGTGCTGGCCGGTGTTAAATTTCCGTATGATGTGAATTTTTAATTTAATGCTTCAATAGGCAGCAAATTATATAACATTGTTCACTGCTAAAAGCGCTACTCACCGCTGAGCAGAATGGCATTCTGGGTACAGCTTGCTAGCTGGATAGCGTAATCTACACCACAGCATAGCCTCGCCTAAAATTACATAGCATAACAGGCTGCTAACAACTGGGAGAAGCTCAGGCTTGTTTGAAAAAAATCCAATGCAGATTAAAAAACCTAGGTATTGTGAAGTTTGTCGAGCTGCTGTTAAGAAATAATATGATAATAATTTTAACTTAATTGCAGCATTATGTAAACACATTTACATACAAATTAATACAATTTGGTCAGTTAATAGTGTTATTGTTGGATTGCAGGATCAGTCATGTATGTTTTGAAAGATATATTATTATACACTTTTTCATTTTGCCTGCTGGACAATTTAATATAATGCACGTGTATTAAAACATTCTTTTAAACCGTTGCTTCAAATCAATTTCCCACTTTCTCCACTCGCACTGTACAATAATGATCTAAACTGTATTACCAGTTACGAACAGTAGGTGACAGCAGAAACCCAAAAACAGAATATGGACCGTTAAACTATACTTTACTTTAAAGTTAAAAGGACTAAAAAGCGCCGTTTAATAAATGACAGCAGCCGTAAAAGATATTTTAGTTAGATATCTGACTGAATTATATGTATTTTCCTGAATATTATTAAACAATATGCTAGAGAACGTTTAATCACCTAATGACCTAGACCGCCTTATCAGTTCATTGGGGCTTAACCTAATCATACTGATAATGTCCAAACCATTCTCAGAGATTTTGGACTGAATGTAAATATTATTAGATAGATATGTTATATTATTCATCAATATAATACTTACAAATATTTATCATTTAAAATTACAACTAAAGTCTAACTAAAATCTTTAAATTGATTACTTTTAATGAACAAATGGGGCATCACCTGATCCTTTTGGGCCTGGCATATCAGGAAAACCAGCTAAAAGAAAAGGAACATGAATTTGGAAGCTAATATGGAGTCTTCAGTCTTGACCTGAAGATCTGAAGAGCAAGTTTCAGTTCTTCTCTCAACGTCGGGTTGAATGAAAAAACAAACAAACAAAAAATAAAAAATAAATAAATATATATGTGTGTGTATGTATGTGTGTATATATATATATATATATATATATATATATATATATATGTGTATATATATATATATAGATATATATATATTATATATATATTATTATATATATATATATATATATATGTGGTGTGTGTGTGTGTGTGTGTGTGTGATGTATATATATATATAATGTAGTATGTATGTATGTATTGTGTGTGTGTGGTGTGTGTGTTTGTGTGTGTGTGTGTGTGTTATATATATATATATATATATATATATATATATATTATAGATATATATATTACATATAATACATGCATACATATTACATACATATAATATAGTATATATATATATATATATATATCATATATATACACATACATACATGCATACATACATACATATATATATATTTGTTTTTTTATTTTTTGTTTGTTTGTGTTTTCATTCAACCCGACGTTGAGAGAAGAACTGAAACTCGCTCTTCAGATCTTCAGGTCAAGACTTGTGTATATATAGGCTGAGGTCCTCAGATCACACATCATCCAGAGGTGACATGCCTGACTCCAGCCTGAAAAGGGTGGGGAGTACACGGCTGGAACGGTCCTTTGAAGTGGGAAAGAACCTTTGCTTATCATGAAGAAGTGAGGCCATGTGGCTTGTAGAAAGCGTAGAGACCTTATTAGGGGTCACGCTTTGTGGCTTCGTGGTGATTGCTGTTCAACCTGTGTACACTAACGCCACACATATTTTTGGTTCATTAATTCCATCTGGAACTAACTGCATTTGTGTCCTAAAATAAACTTTATTTTTATGGTTCGTCAGCCTTTTATCATGGCGAACCGTAACAGACCTATTGTAGTGTCAGTGGGAGTCTGGGGTGGCGAGTGTCCGAAATCCATTAAAAGTAAACACACCGGCTTAGTTTACGGCTGTGAGATGCAGGGGTTGTGGACCAACTGGGCCAGGTCCTAAATTTCTCCTGTTGGCTTGAGGATTGATTGTTATTGTGGATATTAGCATACAAGGGGTTCTCTTCTTGTGTCCTTTTCACATTCCAGTGTCAGTAGTAGTGAGAGTTGATAGTGAGAGGGGGTGACGAGTGCTTGGTTCCATTTTTCAGGTACGTTCCCACGTCCGAGCTGGGAACCATCTTTTGATGGAACTTCCTGTAAGTTCAAATCTCCAAAGCTCTGGGTGAGAAGTATCCACAAATTCAGGCCTCGAAGAGATTTAGTCTGAACGAGGGACATCACCAAAACTAGACATACGATGAATATCATACATACTTATAAAATATAAATGATTATATGGTTACATAAATGTGTAATATAAATGTAGTACAAAGATTATATGGTTACAAAGATGTGTGTTTCCAACAAATCTTCCACAAAGGCGAATCAACAAGGTTATGTTTGAAACTTTTAAAAACTGTTTTAAACCTTTATCTCCATTGTGCTATTCGACATTGGTTGAAGGTCCAGTGCAAACGAAAGTACCACAGCTTATTTCTGTGACACCCTTTTTTTATTCCCAATTTATGTTCAGTTATGACTATGTAAACAGAGTCCTGACCACTTTGTTTAATTATCACACATCAGTTCTTAACACGCTCGTTTAGGAAGGCTTAGTCATACAATGATTACATGGAATACATGATTAAATATAGAAAGTCCTTGCTAGTAAATAAAAGTAGATTTAGTTGTAAAAATACACATTGAGTAAACCCTAAGGGTAAGTTATGAAATGTGTAATAGATACAAACAGAGAGAGAGGGTGACTAGGTTAGGGTTCTCCACCAAACCTCATCTCCCAAACCATAAGAACATTGTCAGTATGGAAAACATCCATTTGCGTACAAGGTCATTTTCCTTCTTATTAAAATTATTAACCTATACATATATTGCCTGACCAGATATGTTAGCTGCTGAAGCATAGCAGTTGTAAAGACGAAGGTAAAAGGTGCAGAAAGTTTTATTAAACCCGTGCGTGGTCCGACCGAATGCTAATCGAATGCCCCAGGTGGTACGACCCAGGTGAATTACATGTGAAGGACAGTTGAGTAGTAGTTACTATATGTGGCGAGAAGCTTTATCACGTGTCCCAGTTCCCTGCTCACGTCATAAGTTCAACAGGAAATGGGTTGCGCTGTAACATAAACAGTTTCTCATGCTGAAAGTGTGTTTGTGAGAGCATAATGTGTCATATTACAAATAGTTCAGTGGACGTTAAGCGATGCATACCTGTAAACAAATCCAGTCTAACAAATGATCCTTATACAGTGGGGCAATAAAGTATTTAGTCAGCCACTGATTGTGTAAGTTCTCCTACTTAGAAAGATGAGAGAGGTCTGTAATTTTCATCATAGGTACACATCAACTATGAGAGACAAAATGAGAAAAAAAATCCAGGAAATCACATTG